>PVIJ01001824.1:0-45000 GCA_004024925.1 Scalopus aquaticus
GGTGGGGGGAGGGGAGTGAGGGGATTGGGAGGGAGACCGGGCTCAGACTGACGAAGGGAAGGAGAGAGGAAAACCGGTGCCAGCAGCCTCATGGAATAATGGGAGCTGTTGCTTGTCTGTTTCTGCCTGCGTCAGGTCTCCTGCAGGTTAAGGGTCGCTGTAAGCCGGACTGCGGGGCCTTGGTTCCCTGAGGTGGGCAGATGAGCCCCAGATGCCCCAGACTCCATTTCCAAAGGGAAGCACATAGGCGGCTCCTGAGTGGCCTTCCAGAGGTAATCTGTGCAGGTGCAAGTGCGGGCAGAGACGGAGCCTCAGTTTCCCTCTCTGAAACATAAGGATGAGATGCTTATTAACAGGGCCAGCAGGAGCCTGGCCAGAAGAGCACAAAGATGAGTGGGGTGCTATCAAAGGCATGGAACTGACTTGAAGGGGTCCCTGTTGATCAAATTTGGAATAAATCGAACATCAGTGATTGATTCTAGCACATTGCTGCTTTAAGGATGGTTTAACACACTACAAAAATATGTGAAATTTAAAGTCGCAAGACTCTAATAGTTCAATGCATTTTCATTAGGGTTGAGTTAATATTATCGTGAATTAAAACAGCACAAGAATTTCACAAATGATTATTGTCACCATATTCACCGTATTCCTGGTATTCCCCTGAAGCCCCTGCTGGAGGGGTCAGGGTTTGGCCAGGCCCGCCTGCTCCTCAGCCGGTCTGGTTCTTTCTTGGAGAGATGCATTGGCTGTGGGGCAGCATGCTGGGGATGGAGGGGCTCCCCGGGATGTTTGGGGTGACAGTGGGACAGTCCAGGCAAGCCCAGATGGCTGGGCACCCCAAGTCTGTGTTACACAATCCCGATTTGGCCTCTGGCTTGGCTGCTGTATAGTCAGATAGCAACAGCCACGGGAATACCTTTCGATTTAAGATCCTCCTGAAAAGTGAAAGGTCAAGAAATCCCCATCACCTGCGGGGTGCGTATTTCAGCATTGCTCTCAAATGAAGAGCATCAAATGGAGGTCATTTGAGAGCATTCTCTTTAGGAAGGAGCGCACCGTAAAAGTGTGGACGGCTAAGGGGAACCTCGAAGAAAATGGCAGGAATGAACAGCTTTGGAGCAATAACCACTCCTCAACTTGAAGGGGAGAAGTGCCCAGAATTGGGGAGAAGAGTTATGCAGAACAGGAGAAAAGAGCCACTGTGCCTTTGGGCTCAAGATTCACAGCCAGGGAGGGAATATCCTGACCCTAGCCCCTTCCTTCGGGCCCCAAGCTCCCCGCTGGCCGTGTGAAGTGAGGCCAGAGGCCATGGCGGCGCATTGGTTGGCCAGGAAGCTCAGTTCTCTGTGGTGCTGGGAAGAGGGGACAGAACCTGTCAGCTCCAAAGCCGCTCACACACATTCCTGCTGGGTAGGTCACTGAGATCAGGTGAATTGTGGGTAACACCTTGTGGCCACTTTACAGAGTTGTCCTAAGGAGTAGTGGGGCATTGCCTAGGAAAACACTGGCTAAGCCATAGGTAGCTATTGCATTACTTCTACTTAATAAAAGGTCTATCAGCTCCATTTGAAACCCATTCCTTCTTAGCAGAGGCAATTCTTAGTAGGATTTCTAGCCTACAGTGGGAATCTAACAAATGTTTGTTGAATGAATAATTGATGGTAGTACTTAGCAGTGGGTGGAATGGATGTTTGGGGGATTTGGTCATAGCTGAATGCCAGGATAGGCTGGGGGCATGTTATTACTCTTAGAACAACAAATAAAATATAATGCATTAAGAAGAAAATGCATTAGTAATAACCGCAGAGAAAAATGAGGGAATAATGTGGAAAACGATGGTTGTCGCGGTGCAGACCTCCAGAAGAAGCCCTACAGATTCTGTGTCCATGACAGGAGGCTAAAACGCCAAAGACATTAAGTATAAATGAAAAGAGAGGCGTTGCTAGAAGAAGAAAGAGTTCTGAGCCCTTTAAAAGAAATCCAAGGGAAGAAAAGAAGGGGGTTGGCAAAAAACATGGGTGAGGCTTGGTGGAGGCTGTGGATAGTGGGGGACACTCTGTGTGGGGGAGGGGTAAATGGGACCGGTCCCTGCGGCTTAGTTTCGCCTGCCCAGAAGCTGCTCTAGAAAATAAAGCAGAAAAGCAGAAGCTGGGACGGGATGGAGAGGGGCTGGCAGTGACCTTTCCCATTTCCTAAATGGTCTCTTCAAAGAAAAAGCCTCTATCGATGAGCTGTAATTCATTCTCCACTTGACATTTGGAGACGGTTTGAGAAATCCCGCTGCATCGCGCCTGCCTGCCCAGCCTGCCTAATCCGGGCGCCTGAAGGGGTGGGTTTCTCACCGCTGGTCTGTGCTGGCGATGCCCTCGGAATGCAGACTCCCAGGCCCCAGGCGGCCACAAGAGGTTTGTTCTAGGGGCCTGTGTGCCGGCTCTGGACAGGCGGCTGCGAGAGGACCCTGGTCGTGGCTGACTGCTCTTGGGTTCCGTGCAGCGGAGACCACATTTTCCTCCAGGAGAGCACTGGGTCACCTCCTTCAGGCAAGCCCCAAGGGACCCCAGGGGGCGGGACCCGTTGGCAGGCCACCACAGGAAAGAAGGAGACTGCCTCTGCGAGCGGAACACTCACCCCGCAGTGTCAAGGTTTGGGGGCAAGTGGTTGGGGGGCAGGGGGTCCAGGGCAGAGCCGCTGCCCCAGCCTGTCCTGCCCTCCACCCCCCACTCACGCGGTGGGGCTTGCTTAACTCTGGGCCCGGCCGTGTGCCTCCCAGCCACGAAAGGCCTGTCCCAGCTGGAGGGTGGTCTCAGTCCGTGACCTCCCTTTGGGGCTCTGCCTTGGCTGCGGGCTTCCTGCCCAAAGCTGACCCTTGGAGAGACCCAAGGTGAAGACAGCGGGGCCCAGCTCAGCCCTATGGAGGTGAGAGGACTCTGAGGGCCCTTCTAGCCCTGAGCTTCCTGCAGCCTGGCTGGGCCATTGCGGGATGCAACACAGGCAGCCTGTCCCCCAGCCACCCTGCTCCCCTCACCTCCTGTCTCTGGTGTTGGTCTCCGGGGCGCTCTGGTTAGAAATCCCCAGGACCCCGCCAGAGCCTGCCTCTCGGAGTCCAGCCCGCACGATTTAGTTAGAAATCACCCTGGTCCTCCATTTTTGCATTTATAAAAATCAAAATGATGCGATTCATTTCCACTGTGCAGGCTGACGATCACGTGTGATCACGTATGTAAAATGCTTACCAAACGCCTGGCCCGTGATTTATTACATCACTGGTAACTGCTGTTACTGCAATGAGCAAAGAAAGAGCCCATCCTTGCCTTCCTGCCGTCTTCCTGAGCCGTTCATCAGGTAGTTTAGCCTCAAAGGGGTCGGGTCGGTCTTGAAGATGTGGACTTAGGGTAGAGATTGGAGACCAGATAGTCTGGGGTGAAGGGGTGTCTCCAAGCCAGGGCAACCTCTAAAGAATGTGTTTGTAATGAACGTCAGTCTGTGGACATCTGGTTTACCGTCGTGTCACAAGTTTGGTTTTTTGTAAAGATTTATTTATTTATGCATACAAGAATTGGGGTGCAGGCCAGAGGTGTGTGTGGTGGGTGGGTGAGAGGATTCACCAGAGACAGAGTGGGGAGCATATCAGGTGGATCCACTGAAATCCACTGCTGAGGGGAGCAGCGGGGAGACAGGAGAGGTCTGCTGCGCCCTGTGGGAAGTTCCCTGGCCGGGCATCGAACTTGTGCTGCAGTGGCTGCGGACAACTTCATAGTGCTGAGACTTAACCCCTTGCGCCACCAGGGAGGCCTGGGTCCCTTACAAGTTTGTTTGGCTGCAGGAGGTCCAGCAGGGCTTGGCTACCTTGGAGGAGAGGACCAAGTTGAGGCTCTGGCCTGTGATGCTGGCACTGTAGTGTCTTCTGGAAGGTTGAAGCCTCCTGGACAATTCAACTCTTGATGAAGCATCACAGAGCGTGGTAGCCCACCTACAGGGCCGCGTGCGTAGTGGGGCAGGCGTGCGGGAGTCAGGCCCTCACCCTTTCATTAGAAAGGAAGACAGACTGAGGCCCGTTTCAGGGGAGCACGCAGCCTGCCGACCCCGCGCGCCCTCCTGCGCCTGGCCCTGGCTGGGGCTCGCGGTCTCCCCGCCCGAGCGCTGTTGGAGCCCAGCAGCAGCTTGATGGGCGCCTTATAGTGACTGGGACTTTTTGTTCCCTGGGTTGTTTTTGTATCTGCCTTGGCTACATTTTTCTGTAGAAATCTGTGTCCTGAGTATAGATCTGGCTTGGGAGGAACTGTCCATCTGGATCTGTTGGATGGAAACGCGCTGTCTTGTATCGAGAGCTAAGCTTGTCCGGACGGAGGCAGACCTGGGCATGTTCTGGTTGCAGAACCCCATGCGGGGGTGGGGGGCCGCCTGAGACTCCCCATTTGTCCTGGCATTCTGGCAGGGGGTGCTTGGGGCAAACTTGGGCCGGCCAGTCTCTTTACACAGTGCCTGGAAATGTTAGAATTCTTACTTTGAGGCTATCGTTTAGCTAGCACAATTTTTCTGAAACACTGTTTGCAGCATCCCAAGTTTGGACTGGTGCACATGGTGGTCTACCATCTGGCATCATTAGGAAACAAGGAAATAAGGTCTCTCTCATACATTGAATAGAAAAATCACTTTCAAGTAAATCTTCCTAATACACAATACGGACTTCTCCATTTTTTCCGCAAATTTCCTGTCGTTACTGACTACGGATCGCCTGCCAGCGCTGCCCATACAGCGGCACATTCAGCCCTAATGGCCCTGCAATTTCACATTGTTGACACTTAGCCTGTAAGAAAAACGGAATCTCAGAGAACTTATGAAACTTGGCTAAAGTCACAAGTTGGCTGAGGGCCAGAATGGGGATTTGAATCCAATTTTGTCCAATCCCAAAACCCCAGTTATTGCTGCCACACTGTGACAACACTCCCACTTTTTACAAGTTAGAGACAATCAAGCAGATTTTAACCTTTTCTTGATGAGCTACAGGCAAAATTCTACACACCGGTGGTCATCGGGGCTGAAATGCTGACCCAGGGGTGACACTCGGTCCACGTCGATTAAGAAAAGGAAGGACACAGACATGTCTCCAGATGGGTGGGCAGGACCCCGCTGGCTCAGGGATGAACTGATCTGAATGGGTCTTCCCCACCTTCACCTCTGCCCTGCCCTGCACACCCACTTCTGTTTTCTTCTTGCAGGCAGTCTGAAGGGAGCAGTGCAGAGTCAAAATCGTGGTCCAAGACATCAGAAACCAGGTGCCTCAGAGCTGACTGCTCTCCCTCTCCTCTGCTCTCGTTCTCATGGTCAGAAGATGACTGCCAAGCTCCAGACATCACGATCTCCTTCCAGGCTAGGAGACAAGTCACGGGAGGTGCACTAGGGATTTTGCCTTTTTATTCAGGGCATGCCCCCGTGAATAGTCGCTCATCCTGCCTTATCTTCATGGAGCGTATACTCCTTCAGGGAAGATAAACACTGAACACTAATTACACAATTGAAGACTGCTATTAAGAAGATGCAAGAGCACCCAAGGGAAAGGAGTGTCTATACCTGAAAGACAGCTGTAAGGATGTCCACGCAGCTTTATTTACGAGAGCCCCAAACCCAAAGGGATGTCCATCAACAGGAGAACCGCTAAATCAATTGTGGTCTATTCATACAATGAGAGACTGTGCAGCATATGCGTGTACACACACACACACACACACACACACACACAAGTGCATGCACATCAGTGCCTGAGTAAGGTCAGGGGGTTGCTCAATGCCAGGGTCCCAGCTGGGAGATTGTATTAGAGCGCACAAAACGCTCTGGTGGGGAGGAGCCCCCTGCAGGGCTCCGAGCTCCGCCTGGCGCCACTTCTTACAACTGCATGTGAATCTCCAAGCTGCACTGAAAAATCCAAATCAGCCTGGAGTGCTGGTGCTAGAGAAAAGCAGATGTGTGGACAAAGCAGCCTTGACTTTCCAAAGTCAAAAAACCCAGCCCCGGGCTGGAAGTGGAGGTAAACTGCTGGTACCATGTGCCTTCTCACGCGCGCTGAGAATGACCTTCGGACGTGTGTTGTTAGCCTAGCAGCAGTAAGAGGGTGACAGTCATCACACATAATAAAGACTCATTTGAATAACCTTAAATGGGTCTTTAAGACACATGAAGACATTGGGGGCTTTTCTGACTTTGGACCTTGACATCGCAAGGAGCTCCGTCCTTGGACAACAGGGTCACGACATCAGCTGTATGAATTTTAAAATTTATTTATTTATTTAATTAAGATTTATTTATTTATGCATATAAGATCTGGGATGCAGGCCAGAGGTGTGGGGGGCGTTGAGAGGGTTCACCAGAGACAGAGTGGGGAGCAGAACAGGCAGATCTACTGAAATACACTGCTGAGGGGAGCAGCGGGGAGACAGGAGAGGTCTGCTGCGCCCTGTGGGAAGCTCCCTGGCCGGGGATCGAACTCATGCTGCAGTGGCTGCGGACAGCTTCATAACGCTGAGACTTAACCTGTTGTGCCACCAGGGAGGCCCTGGATTTTAAAATTTAATCTGCCAAGCATTTGCTGAGGTCCTACTATGCGCCGGGCACTGGCCCCGGGGCTCCGTGTTGCCAGGCAGAAGCTCAGCCCTGTCCTGCAATGCCTGCCCAGCTCTCCCGCAGCTGTGGCCACCCCAAGCTCAGGATCGCAGTGCTAGTGACGTTATTTATGGAACAGAAATGGATGTTACCCTGACAGATAGTATTTTTAATGATATCCTGATTAATAGTCACACTTGAGGCTATTTTAAAAATGGAAGCAGTCACCATGAAGTGTGATAGGAATCACCCCAAAATAGACCATTTTATCCTCTGTGAATAATTTAGACCTTCACACCAGCGAGGGCTGTGAAGGCCCTGAGTGGAGCTTCGAGAAAGTAGGCCCGTAGCTTATCATCTCTGGGTCCCAGTCCTTGGCAGTGGGAGCTCGGTATGCAGCAGGAGCTCAATAATTGCTGAGCTGGTGATCTAGAGGATCTTTGAATTCTTAGTGTATATGAGTTTAAGCCAAAAGGAGCTTATGAGGCTCTAGCTGTTGAGGACTGGAAATCAGTTTGAGCAGTAGCAGCATGATCTGGGATGGGAAGTAAAAGAAAAATTTTAAAAAGAAGAGAAATTAAAAGAAAAGAAGGGGAGGTAAAGAGCACTGGCGCAGGCCCACTGCACCTGCGGGGTCCTCAGTAGCCAGAGGCACCCAGGTCTGCAGAACCCACCTGCACTGCAGCCGCTCTGTGCACCCCCCAGGGCTAGGGTTGGGTGTCTACCTTCTGTGTAAAGGAACCGGGTCCTCTTGCGCCTTTCCTTTTAGAGGTAGTGCGGGGATGAGTCTCAATGACTATTTAACTTTGCCGCATAGATTGATCCAGCGTGTGAGCTCTGGAGAGGCGATGCCTCAGGAACCCATCACGAGGGGTCTTGGTGGCAAACTTCCCAGAATGACGGAAAAGAGCGGGACAGAATGTGAAGATGGCCTTGAGCTTCCTCCGTCTCCTTGACGACCGCCAATGGCGACGGTATCTTCGACCTTTGGAGAAAATAACAGTTACCTACGCAGCCATCAGCAAGTTCATCTCTGGGATTTATTGGCAGAAGTGGATATTTTGATCAATACCAAAGACTTGGAAGATGTTACGGACTTAATTCTTGGTTGAATGTAACATTTTTTCTCCCAAATGGAGTCAGAGGTCTGCACCTCTGTAGAGGGGGGCTGGGTCCAAAACCCTCCAGCATCAGGGATCATGGCAGGCCCAGGCTCCCCACTGCTTTGCTCTGAAATCTTTAGTGCCTTCCGTGGGGTGTCCCAGCCCCTCACTCCGTGTCTTGGCAGGGACGCTGGCGCTCCCGACAGCTGCCTTTGCTCCACCCCGCCTGGAGGCCTTGAGAAGCTTCTTTAGACCACGCGGCATCTAGATGCTGCCGTCCTTCCCTCCCCCACGCCGCCACTGGGGTTCAGACTTACTTCATGTTCTGAGGTGGCTCTCCTGCCTTTGGGGCCCCTCCCCCCGGCTCTCCCATAGGCATTTCCCTAGTAGAATCCGTGAATACTTAATTTCCTCTTGGCGTTTGCTCCTCGGAGGCCTGGACCAACACGGGGCAGAGAGTGGTCTCGGAGTAGGAGGCAGGAGGGGGCTGGGGGGCTGGGCCACTGCACCCACACACAACGAGGCTTTGGCTGGGAGGGGCTTAGATCGTCTGCGGCACGATGCGGCAGCTCAGTTGCTCCAGAAAATCCTATGGAGGGAACTACGGCGGCAGGTGTGATGATGCAGGAATAATAAGGGGAACGGCGTCTTCAAAGATAGGGGAGCTGACTGGGTCCTGCCAAGCTGAGGGACGGGAGAGGAGGGAAGTGAGAGGCGTGCAGGAGCTCTCAGGAGCCAGGTGGTCCCCAAAGACGCCCAGGCAGACCCACTGGAGAGCGGGAGGGAGGCCTTGTAGTCACGGAGCTCCGGGGGCGCTCACGTGCTCCCCTAAGGCAAGTCTGTTTTTTTTTTTTTTTAAGATTTATTTATTTATACATACAAGCTGGGGTACAGGCCAGAGGTGTGGGGCGGCGAGAGGGTTCACCAGAGACAGAGCGGGTAGCAGAACAGGCAGATCAGAAATACACTGCTGAGGGGAGCAGCGCGCGAGGCAGGAGAGGTCTGCCGCACCATGTGGGATTCTCCCCGGCCGGGCGTCGAACTCGCGTCGCCGAGTCCGACAGCTGCACAGCGCAGCGCTCAACCACTGCGCCACCAGGGAGGCCCCCTAAGGCAAGTCTGTAAGGACGGACAGGGCCCTGGCTGGGGACTGACGATGCCTCCCACGCCCCAAGTTCCCACGTTGCAGCCTTCACCCTCTTAGTGCCTGTGTTTGGCGATAGGGCTTTAGAAGGAGCCTGAGGGTAAGTGAGCTCACAGGGCGGACCGTAAGCTGAAGGCCGGAGACGTTGTAAGAAGAGGAGGATTCTCTCCACCTCCCACCCCGCCCCTTTCCCCACCAGGCACACAGAGAAGGCAGCCACGTGAAGGCCAGAGAGGACCCTCACCAGAAGCCCAGTCAGCCGGCAGCTTCACCCTGCACTTCGCCCCCTGAACAGCGAGCAAACGAGCCCCCGCCCATGGCTGTGGCCGCCGCAGCCCGCCAGGGCCTACCGGACACGCGGCACTGGGCATCTGGGTGGGCGCTGGGGTGCTGACTCTGCTGCCGGCCCGGGGGGCTGCTGGGCTGGCAGGGAAGCCCCTCGCGGGCAGGGCAGCGCCCCTGCTGTGTGGAAGATGCTCAGTGACCCCTTCCCCCGGGAGGGCCCCAGCTCCCTGCTCCCCTCCTTCCTGGCTGCTGGCTCAGCAAGGCCGGATGCTGGGCCAGGTGAGGGGGAAAGAGACTCCGCCCCTGGAGACTCCAAGCCCCACTTAGCAAGCTGGCAGGAGCTGGGAGCTGGCCTGGGGCTGGATCTTGGGCTGTTTGGCAAAGGACTGGATGCAGGCCAGGTAGGGAGGATGTACTGACCTGGGCTCTTTGAGAGAACAGAAGCTTTAACACCCCACATAGGACCCGAGGGGATGGCACAGTTGGATGGAGGGGCTCCTACAAGTCCAGAAAACACAACACCCCCACGGTGGAAAAAGCCCAAGTTCCTCTGGAAGTGGGGTTCAGGTATAAAGAGGGGGTGGGTGCAGTGGAACCACGTGGGCCAGGAGGGGACCTGGAGTGTGTTCCATGAGAGGCCACAGGCCACACGCCACCCGGGCTGGCGCTCCATTCACGCGTCTTCTCTTGCCTGCGCTGCGCCTTTCCGGGGGGCTTCGGTCGGTCCCCGCGTGCTGTCACTTCCTGCAGCTGCTGGGTTGGTGCCTTCACGCCCGAGGCTTTGCCTGCGGGGGCTGGGTTCTGTCCCACTGACACCTGCTGATGCCACCCTCAGGGAATGTCACCCCCATCTTTCCCCACCCCCATCCTTCTATCCCCTCTCAGGTCAGCGCTGCTCTCTCAAAGCAAAAGGAAAACCACGAGGCTCATTTGCCCCAAGGATCTCGTCCTGGTGTCCCAAGTGCCCCCACTAGCGAGGGGACCTTCTAGGTGAGGTGCTGTGGCGTCAGCCCCACCCCCAGCCAGCTTCCCAGGTGGGTGTGCCCGGCTCATGTTCCTCCCCCACCGGGGTGTGGCGCCCTGGTCCCAGAGGGCTGGCACGTTGGAGGAGCTCGGGAGGGAGGGGCGCCACGCCCAGGAGGGGGTGAGAGGCCAGAACCTCAGGGAGGAGCTGCCTTCTGGGACCCGGAACCCAACTGACACTTGACCTTGGGCTTCCAGCTCTGTCACTGCGAGACAGACACTGCGGTTCAGCCCCGGGTCTGAGGGGTCCTAACTGCAGCCCCAGAGGGACAAAGCCAGGACATAAACTGGGGGTCTCGGGGTAGCTCCTGACCGGCCCCCCCAAGGTCAGGGGTGGGAGTGGCATCCCCCCTTCCATTCCTACGCTGGAACAGCTTCTGGGGGGGTGGAGACCCTGGAGACCCCCCGCCTCTCCTAGCTGGGAGGAAGCCAGACTGAGCCCTGCCCAGCGGGCTGGTCTTTCTGGTTCCTTCTCCGCTCCCCACAGCTTCTGTCTCTCTTCCCTCAGGTTAACATTTAACTTGGGGAAAAAACCAGCTACTTAGAATTTTGAGCAAATGTTAATCACCAGCAGCAGTCTTGGCGATCTGCTTTGATCCCCTCCCCGAGGTGGGCCAGGCTAATTTAGCTTGTCAGAGGAGGTTCTGTCCGCTATTAGCCTCTTCACCTCTTTGTCTTTCCTAGTAGAGTTGCTTTTGCAGAGTTTAATTGGATGAGGGTTAGGGTCTCAGAGACTTTCAGATCTGGAACTTTTATTCAATGAGACAATGGAAAACAGAAGGCCTGGGGGCGGGGGAGCTGCTCTACCCCAGCTACCCACAGGGGAGAACTAGATCCAGAATGAGGAAGACTTGGGACAGAGCCTCTCCTGGGGGTTTCCTTCAGGTCCCCAATTCTCTCAGTCACAGAACCCCGGGGAAGGGGACCACAGGCCTTTCTGGCCCGTGTTTCCTTTTTTCTTCCTGAGAGAGGACAGAAGAAATATTAGCTTGCTGGCGAGAGAAACAGCAAGGGAGACAGAAGCAGGGAGGTGCCGTGGAAAGCAACAAATGTCAAGCAGTTGGTAGAAGAAATGTCACAATTTGTGGTCTCCACGACTAGCTTCTGTCGTCAGACACCGGGTGTGCTGGGCCCGTCAGCAGGGCGGGGAAGGGTCAGCCTTGCAAACTGCGGGGCCAAGGAGGATGCAGCGGGCTCGGGGCAAGTCCTCCAAGCTGGGGGGTGTGGGAGGAAGATGTCATGCTGAGTCCAGAAGGGAGTCTTCCACCGGCCGCCATCCCTCAGCGAGCTCTGGGGCGCCTTCACCGCACATCTGCGTGGTGTGGCGGGGGAGCTGCGCATTACCTGGCCTGGACCTCGATCAGGGCGTGGCCCCACCCACAGGGCACTCCTGCACCCACTCCCCTCCGTGGGCTTGTCCATCCCTTGGGGCTGCGAAGTGCAAAGCGGCCACATTTCTTGCAGTATGTGCCTGGGGTCCGAGGCCAGCTGCCGAGCGCGTGGGGGAGAGGAGCAGGGGCGAGGCTCAGAGAAGAGACCTGATCGTGTTTCTTGCTGTTCTTGAGTTTCAACTGGATTCTTGCACTGTCATCCCCCTTATCCACGGGGATTGTTCTAAGACCCCCAAGGCCCACGGGAAGCCACAGGTAGTCCTGAACCCTATATTTACTGTGATTGTTCTAGACCTCCGACGAAGCTTAATTTATAAATTAGGCACAGTAAGAAATTAACAAAAAAAGGGCTCCCTGGTGGCACAGGGGTTAAGTCTCAGCACTATGAAGCTGTCCACAGCCACTGCAGCATGTTCGATCCCTGGCCAGGGAGCTTCCCACAGGGCACAGCAGACCTCTCCTGTCTCCCCGCTGCTCCCCTCAGCAGTGTATCTCAGTCGATCCGCCTGTTCTGCTCCCCACTCTGTCTCTGGTGAATCCTCTCATACACACACCCCTCCCACCCCTCTGGCCTGCACCCTAGTTCTTCAATGCATAAATAAATACAAATAAAAGCCTAAAAAAAGAAATTAACAAAAATAACTGATAACAGAATTATAACAGTAGACCTTAGTAACGGTGATGTCAGTGTGGTCTCCCTCAAAATATTTCTGCATTGTGGTTGACCACGGGAGACAAACTGCAGAGCCATCGTGGGGGGACAGTGGAAGGGGTTCCATGAGACGATGAGGTTCCTGCTGGTTCCTGTTGGGTGTCAGCCACTCACAGTCATCAGAGGTCTGGGCCAGAGGGAGAGGACTTAGGTGGTGAGTCCGCCCTAAGATTGGAATGGGACCCCATGGAGGCCACGCTTAGCCGGCAGGAACTGGAGGCAGGCGACATGTAGGAAGGGTTTCAGGGGCCCCAAGGGTTGGGGGGTTGAGGATCTCAGCACAAACAGCGAGCGACGTGCAGACCCCTGGACCTGCTCGCGACAGGGGAGCTACACAAACCGCACTGGCCCTGGGAGACCCAGCCCGGAGAGAGGGGCCGTGGACTCCATTCCATCGTCACAACTGCCTTGCACTTGCTGAATGAACGGCCATCAAAATAACAACAGTGACCATTAAAAAAACAACCCTAACCTCGAACAACCAGGTTAAAAAATGGGCAAAGGATTTGAGTACACCTTTCTCTACAGAACTATACAAATGTCCCATCAGCTTGTGAAAAGATGCTTCAGATCATTGCTCCAAACCACAGCAAGACACCCGCTCCCATCTCCCGGGATGGCTAAAAACAAAAGAGAGCCAGTGTCGTTGAAGACGTGGAGAACAAGCGCCGTGGGCGGTGTAACAGTCTCTGCTATGGCAGACAGCGTGGCAGCTCCCAGAAAGTCAAAAATACTTAGTATATGACTGACTTGTATTCTATCTCCCCTCCTCCCCCATGTGTGGGACCATAACCCCATAACCCCCATGAGCTGGTACTGGGAGGTAATTAGGGCCAGATAAGGTCATGAGGGTGGGGCCCCCGGGATGAGATTAGTGCCCTTAGACAGGAAGAGACCAGTGCTCTCTCCTTCCCGGTCATGTGAGGACAAGGCAAGAAAGCGGACATCTGCAAGCTAGGAAGAGCCTTCACCAGAACCCACCATACTGGCATCCTGATCTTGGACTCCCAGCCTCCAGAACCTGAGAAAATACATTTCTGTTGTCTAAACCACCTGGTCCCTGGTATTTTGTTATGGCAGCCGAGCTGACTAAGACACTATATGCTCCAGCAATTCCCACGTGCAATCTGGCCTCAGACTTTCTTTCTGATACATTTTCATACTGATGCTTAGTCCTGCAAAGCTTCCTCACCCCCAGGAAGGCGCTCATGCTAATCTTGCCATTTAGGGTGCACCCCAAGCCAGGAGTCCCACCTGCCCCTGAGGCTTCTCTGGCCCTCTCCTTGCAAAGGTCTTTCTTTCATTTGAGCTTTCCTGCTACTCTGACTATCTTGCTTGTGAGGCACTGACCGTATCTGGCTCTGTCCTAATTACTTATGTATTTGTCTCATTTTCTCAATCGACTGTAAGATTATTGAGGTCAGCGAGGGAGTGCATCTTCTGTACCCCCAAATTCCTCCTAGCTGACATCAGTGACCTACAACAAGGCTTCAATAAATGATAGTGGAAAATGAATGTAGGGGTGGCTGAGAAGGTTGGTGATTCACGGTGTGAGGAGCCAGCATTCAGAAGTCTGTCCCACACGCACGGCTATTTTCTCTCGCAGACAATTTGGTCTGTGAAGAGGAACAGACTTTCGTCACTGGTGGACCGTGTTCGCCTTGTCATTTTGGCTGAACAGATGTACCAAGGTGATGATTCCAAGAATAACCCTCCACAAATGCCTCGCTGTCCCCACGCCTTCCACGCATGTACAGAGCAGAAGAATCATGGAGGTTCCAAGAGGCTTTCTAGAATCACAGTAGGGAAAACTAGGAGGACAGTCCTGGCAGACGGCCCCGCTGGTAACCATGTGCCTGCACCCAAAGGCCCTCTAGGTACTGAGGCCACAGGGTCAGGCCAGGACAGGCCTGACCTCTGACTTGGAATCTGAGGGAAGGGAAGGAGCTGTTCCCGGGGAGGGGGTGTGGGGGAGGGACGGGCCCCTGAGAGTAATGGCTGGTGAGGGTTTACTGAGCTCTCGCCGCCTGCCAGGTGTCATGCTACCCTGATGACTGGGGCTATGGAGTTGAACTTGGCTACTGGACCGAAGAGAGGGTCAGTCAGATCCCTATTCAAACAGAACCTCTGCTCAATTATTAGAAAATATTTAAGAGTGGTTGGAATTAACTGGGGTAGGTGAGTCACCATCAACCACACAATTTAGATTTCACCAACCGTGAAATCTAAACATGAGGCAAGTATTTCTGATGAAAACTTTCTATCTGGATTGAGACGCGTGGGTGAGACATATATCATATTTGAAGATGTAGTGTGAATGAAGGAACGTCAAACATCTCATTACTACTTTTTATATTAATTAAATGCTGAAATTCTAATATTTTGGGTTATACGTATTAGGTTAAATAAACGTGATTAAAATGAATGTCATGTTTCTTTATATGTTTTATATGTGATTATGAGTGAATTTAAAATGCCATCTATACCTTGCAATGTATTTCTACTGAGCAGTGCTCTCTGCTATGCCAAATTAATTTTTTTTAATATTTCTTTTCTTTTTTTTTAAAAGATATATTTATTTACGCATACAAGAACTGGAGTGTAGGCCAGAGGTGCAGGGGTGAGAGGATTCCCCAGAGACAGAGTGGGGAGCAAAACAGGTGGAACCACTGAAATCCACTGCTGAGGGGAGCAGCGGGGAGACAGGAGAGGTCTGCTGTGCCATGTGGATCAGCTCCCTGGCCGGGGATTGAAGTTGTGCTGCAGTGGCTGCGGATAGCTTCATAGTGCTGAGACTTAAGCTGTTGTGCCACCAGGGAGGCCCCCTAAATGTTTATTTTCTTACATCACTGTTAGTTTTTAGGCGGTACTTGATTCCTCCCCTCAGGTGTAGTCCCCGTGGTTCTCTCAGCGCTCCAGCTCCCGTGCCAACCCCACAGCATTGCACTCTTAACTCCCCGTTTTGAACCCCCCCCTTCACTCTCCCCTGCTGTAATCCTCAGATCTATGGTCAGCTGACAAGTTTTACCTTTTTCCTGATCCTTTGTTTGGTTTCTCTATATGCCACATGTACGTGAAACCATCCGATATTTATCTTTTTCCTTCCAACTTATTTCATTAACATTATCCTTTCCATCTCCAGCCACTTTGCCAAAAATGGCATGAGTTTATCTTTTTTGATTGCTGAGTAGTATTCCACTGTGTGTACTGACACAGTGGATTAAGGTGCACTGTGTATACCTAAATGCTTTGGGGCATTTAGGTTTTTTCCATATTTTGGCTATAGTTATGCTATATATGCATATATATGTTATATTTAGTTATGCTAAATATTTTACTTTGCATTATCTAACTTAATCCTGACAGCGCCTCTACGAAGTAGATTACATGATTGACATCACCTTTTCACAAAGGATGTTCAGAGAGGGTTCGTAACTTACCAAAAGTCACATCACCTGGAGGTAGAGCAAGACTCAAACAGAGGGCAGCTGATGCCAGAGCTTGCAGGGGTTCACGCCATGCTGGGGGTGAGGGGCTGAGTCCCCAGAGCCTTGACCTGGGAGCCAGAGCAGATGGAACATTTTAGTAATATTTCTGGGAGGTGCTGTGCGTGCAGCATGGGTGTGCTAACAGAATAGAAAGCGGATATTGATCATGTCACTTTACAATTTTAACTGAGCATAGAAAAAAAAACCCAAATTTTGGCAACCCTGCTTTGGTATTTCTTAATTTTTCAATATTCTGGAAACCTGAAAAAATGGAAGACACCAAGTCTCTCTAGACTTGGGAGGTCCTGGATCACACCAGAGAGTCCCACTGGCCCCAGGATGCCGCCTCACGTAGGTTGTCCCGACAATATGATGAGTGAGTCCGAATTCGGGGGCAGGTGTGACTCCAGGGGTGCAGTCTGGGCTGGCAGAAAGCCCACGCCCCCTCATGCTCTGCCTTGCACGGACTCCTCACTCTTAGTCCACAGGAAGACGGTGGATGCTGAGGGGAAGGGGAAGGAGGGGAGCGGGCGCCACGGCTGACTTGGCCAAGCCCGCTTTCCACGGCGCTGGCGGGGGAGGCAGTTGCTGTGGAGCTGGCCGCCCAGCTGGCCTCACCCGACAAGCCCTGACTCCCGGCGCCGTCCACGCTGCAGCCCTGTGGGAACAGACCGCCTCAGGGAGCTCTGGTTAGAAAGGGAAGGGCCACCCAGGAGAGGAGAATGGGCACCACCACAGTCAAGCAGGCCCAAGTCGGTGCTGCCCATGACCCAGCTTTGCGTGGAGACCCCTGAGTCCACTCTGGGCTGGAGCAGGCGCACCCTGATGCCCAGCCCAGTCTCGCGTCAAGGAACTATGGTCCACTGAGGGGCAACATCACGGTTCTGAGGAGCAACAATGATGGCGCTAGAGAGGTCTTTCTAGGCAAAATACAGGTCTTTGTTAAAGGTTTTTTTTTTTTTAATATTATTTATGCATACAAGAGATGGGGTGCAGGCCAGAGGTGTGGGGTGGTGAGAGGACTCACCAGAGACAGAGTGGGGAGCAGAACAGGTGGATCCACTGGAATCCACTGCTGAGGGGGGCAGCAAGGAGACAGGAGAGGTCTGCTGCACCCTGTGGGAAGCTCCCTGGCCGGGGATCGAACTCGTGCTGCAGTGGCTGCGGATAACTCCATAGGCTGAGACTTAACCCCTGCGCCACCAGGGAGGGCCTCCTGCAATGTGTTTTCTCATCAATTCTGTCCCAACCTGTGTCTGGGGCAACGCAGAGTGAGTGTTATCCTCACTTGGAAAGGGGCAAAGTGGACCCAACTCTGCCTGGCCACTTTTGAGGACCTTTACAGGAAGACCCCCCCCACCTTGGATTTCACTTGTTATGTAAGTGCTTCTTCTACAATGTAAACTGGGGAAATGAATTAATATCTCTTTTTACGCAATTCACCTATGCGTGGAAATGGTTTATGCTGCTTTTCTCCCAACACCTCTGGGCCACTGAGAATATAGAAATTTGCAAAGGGATGGGGTGGGAAAGAATGAAAAGAACTAGAAGTTGATTAGAATTATTATTGTTTAGCTATTTATGTTAAACCATTTTTTAAATTGAAGTAACATCACATGATAACATTATATAAGATTCAGCTGTGCGTCATTATAAAGCAACATGTGTTTATCAAGTAGACCAATAAAGCTGAATTCCATCTTTCACTCGGAACTGAGCCCTTCGATTTGACTTATCCCCCCTCCCCCGCTTCCTTCTTCCCTTCTGGTACCCACTAATTTGGTCTGAGTCTAAAAGTTTATTTTTGTTGTATTTAGTTCATCTCTTCGTCTTGTTTTGTTATGCAATACGTAGGAGTGAAATCATGCTGGGTGTCTCTGTCTGGCTTATTTCACTAAGCATAATTCCTTCTAGAAGCATCCGTGCTGTTGCAAATACCAGAGTTCATTTTTTTTTTTTTTTAACTATAGAAGGGTAGTTTCCATTGTTACTATTTGTGTTTTGAGGGCATTGGCTGGGGGAAACCTGGGACATGAGCTCCAGGCCAAGGGAGAGGTGTGAGTGTACCGGGCAGAGAGCAGGCAAAAGGAGCACACTCTGTATGGCAGAGAGGAGGGGCCTAAGGAAGAGGCCCCTTTGAATCTGGGGCTGGGCTTGTGTGAGTCTCTTCCCCACGCAGGAACTATCTGAAGATCCGAGGCCACGCCCCTGGAGGAGGAGCGCCTCCTGGCCGCCAGGCGCGAACCAGAAACTCTTCTTAAGTCCCTTCCTTCCTTGTGTGGTCACCCATCCATCCTTGGCCCAACAGGCCCTAATGCCAAATTGCAGTTTTGCTGCAGGCCTAGCAGGACAGCTGCTGCTAATTGAATTCCATCCAATTTGGGTGGCACTTACTGAGGCTCACGTGTGAGGCACCTTTTAGACAATGCCCCAGCCCTGCCCACACTCGCCCCCACAGCACCCTAAGAAAAACTCTACCTGCGGGGTCCCAGGCAGTGGTGAGGCCTCCTCTGGCTTCCTCCAAGGGGCCGCCTCCAGGTGGCAAAGGTGGCCTCAGCCAAAGTCAGCTGCTCTCACACTTTGCTCTCTCCTCTCGCTGGAGCCAGCGCTGCCCAGGTTGCTGAGCCGCCAGCCTGGCAATGCAAGGGCAGGGAGGGTGTTTCCAGTGTCACTGCAAAGCGGGGATGAGGAGCCGCAGGCATGCACCTTCCGCCGTGGCTGTGGCCGTGGCTGTGGCCGTCGTGCTCTTCCCATCTCCAGAGCAGCTGGAAGGGAATGACTTGCTTCCTCCCCTGTGTCCTTGCGCTGCGCACAGATCAGGCCAGGAAAAGAACACTTAAAAAAAGGCCATTGCCACTCATTTCGCAGCTCTGCCCAGTGAGAAAGGAAGGAGAGGTTCGCAGGGGTGGCTGGAGAGGAGACAAAAGCCTCCTAGCTGATGCCCCCCAATGGGAGCTCTCCCAGAGAGCGTTTTCAAGTTTCCCTCCTGGACGTGACCCCAGAACTCTGAGCCCACCCGTCAGGGATGCAGCTTTCAGAAGCCGGGGAGGAGGGATGGGGAAGAGTGAAACCGAGACCAGGCGGTTCACCCCAAAAATGGCTCTGGGGGAGGAGAGCCCAGAGGTGGTGACGGGGTCCTGTTTTGCAAAATGGGGATCATTTACTTGAACAGTAAAGAAGAAATTGCCCCCCAAGGGGGAAACCTGCAAGGAACCCCCACCCCCGCCAGAGCTAAGAGCAGGGACAGACCCAGGCACAGGGTCCTGCAGGACGGGGCGGGGGCGGGGCGGGAGGGGCGCAGCAGCCCCGCGGCGCGAGCTGATTCCAGCAGAGGCAGCGAGCAGCACGGGGCGGGCTATGGGATCCATAATTGGCTAACGAATAATAAAGCCAAAATTGGATATTAACAGCAATTAGTTTCTGTAGAGGCACTGGGGGAAAAAGCTGCGGAAAGCCCCAGTGGGCCCGAAGCCGAAGCAATCTGAAATTAAACCAGTGTCTCAATTAAATGGGAATAAATATTGCCACATCAATCTGTGGAAGTCTGGGAGGGGGCTGGGCGGACGCCCCCCACCCCCAGGCCCAGGTGCGCCTCCCGCGGGCGGGCTCCGCCTGACAAAGGCGCGGCTGGCCCGGACCTGTGGTCTCCAGAAACCAGTTGGCGGCCCCTTTCCTTGGGCGCATGACCTTGCGGCTGCTCTCAGGCTGCTCTCAAGGTTATTCCAGGGCGCCGGCCTGTTCACCCAAAGGAGCCTCACCTGACTCTCTTTGCACGGGTTGTGGGGGGGGTAGCGGGTGAGGGAAAGGGAGGCAGCTAGTTCTTTTTGAAACAGGGGAGGCCCCTGGGCCGCGGGAGCCCAGCACCCTGATTCCAGCCTTTCAGCCACTTCCCAGGGCGCCTGGCCTCCCGATGGCTGCTGCAGGGTCTGGGAGGAGCCCGAGGCTGAAAGAGAAAGGGGTCCCTTTTCCTTCAGGCCTGCGGATTTTACTACTGCTGTTTGGGCTTCTTTTCAGCGTGGTGGCGGTGGGAAGGAGGGTGTTTGGGGACATCCAGGACCCGTAGAGATGGTTATGCGAATGTGGGGCGCCCGGCCGGGTGTGGGGGGATACAGGAGACTGGCCAGGTGTCGAGGCCGGCACAGAGGCATGGCCACGAAAAATCCCCTTTTCCCCTAGAAAATCCACCTCTGAATCTCCCCCGCGCCTGGCCTGGCAGTGCGGAAGCCAAGGGCGTGGCTAAGAAATGACTTTTGGGTCGGTTGGGGGCCTTTTCCCACGTCCTGCGTGACCCCCATCCCCGAACAGCCCTCTTTCTAGCACATTCTGAAACTCTTCCCCACCCCCCCACCCCCACGCGGAGGAGGATGCCGAGGGGTCAGCAGTTGATAAGGCTGAGGGACGGCGGGAGGAGGGGGAGGGAGAGGGGCAAAGGGCGATTCTGCCCGCAGGCTAAGTGCAGGGAGGGGAGTTCACTGTCTTCGTCAATGCCTCGATCTGGCCCATCCCGGTTCCCACCCCGAGGTCCCCATAATCACCTCTGACGTGGAGTGTCGACGCAGTAAAGGGGGAAGAGGGTGAATTCCGCAGCACAGTTCCCTCCGCTGCTGGCCCAGTGCTGCGCCCTCCTTCTCTGCCCTGCTCAGAGCAAAGCTTTGGGAAAGGCAGCCTGACCCAGGTGCTACAAGGGGCCAATCTGCGTGATCGGGAAATTAAAAAAGAAACCAAAGAGGCAAAACAGCGGAGAAACCGGCGGCTTCCTCTTCGCCCGCTCACTTTGGATCTCTTGGGGCTTCAGGAGAAAAAAAGCCTCATGCAGCAGGAAAGGGGGTCATTTAGAAGCCCAGGGCCTGGTGGGGGAGGCTGGGCCCAGCACCCCCTTGCCCCCCAAGAACCACCTGGGCCATGTTACACCAAGTAGCAGAATGAACTTTCCGAGAAAATGTTGCCTCCTACGTCTTGATGTCAATGCTTTGCGTTTATTTATAAAAAGAGATAGGATTTTAATTTCAAATGCCCTCCTCCGACTTTAATAGGACAGAGAAACCCCTAGTGATCACAGGTTTATTTTGGGGAGCTTCTGCAACTGTGACCCAGGCTCTCATTTTTGGGTAACAGTTCCATTTGAAGACAAAAGGGATGAGAAAATGAAAAAGCGGCCTATTGAGAGCTGCTGACGTTTCTTTTCTGACCTGGAACATTCCTTGCTCTCCAGAAGACCTGCTTTTTTTCCAGGCCATCTAAATTTGGTGCCTGCAGATGCTGGCAGACCTGCCGAACGTGGCACAGAGCAACCCACATTGCCTCAAACGAGTCCCGTTTGAAGTGTGTTCTCTTGTTCCGGGTCTACAATTGAGATCCAATTAAGGATTAAAGATGTAAAAAACAAAAACAAACCTGAAGTCAGATTGAGTAAGATTTGGCAAAAACACCCAAATGAAAGAATTGTCGCTGGGACTGAGAGGAAAAAAATCTTTATTAGGCATCATCATTCTCATCGTTGCTACTGACACACTCATCCCTGTGAATCAGCCAGGCCAGCCTCACACACGCACATCGCAGCAGCACGCCCTCCCCGTGTGACTCATGGGATCCAAAACCCACAGAGCCGATGAGGAAGGGAGGCACCATCTGTCCTAGGGAGAGAGCTTTGCAGCTGCCCCCAGAGAGCTCCATTCTAAGGTTGGAACAGGGGTGGGGTATTATGTAAGTTCAGCGAGGGAAAGAGACAGTGGCTCTCCCCATGGGGACAGCTGAAATGGACGCAGTTTTGGTGTGGTTAGAGGCTTCCTTGTCATGCCCTCCGGGTACGGCTGCGCCCGAAGTGTACAGAGACACACGTCTGTGGAGGGAGTAACCCTCCTCCCGAATAGCCCCCTGCCTATAGCCTCCCAAGCATCCATAAGACTGCCCCCCTCTGTACCCCCTTGGCGATGGAAGGGCTAGTTTACCTTTGCCTTTGTTACAGGATCGATTTCTTTTTCGCTGAGGGATCTGGGCCTGGACTCTCTGGCAGGGGAAAGAATATTACCGTTTCTAAATCCATCTCAAGCAACTGGTACAGTCACCCCGAGAAAAGTGTGCGCCCCCATCATCATGAGGCCCCCAGGATGGTGGTGTGTGCAGGGATGGGGGTCTCCTTTGCCTTTTCAATCAGCAAAATGCCGTAATCCCAGCGTCCATTTCAAAAATCATACATTTTCCCTTCCTTTAAGCCACAAGACGCGATCGGAGGGGCCCCAGAGGCAGGCGGAAGGAAGAGGATATGGAGTTAAAGGGGTCTCCAGCAAGAGCAGAGCTCCAGGTTTCTCAGTCGGCACCGAGGGGCCAGCACAGGGCCCAAGCATGGCGGGAGGAAAGCTCAGACAGATCTTGCCACACAAAGGGCCTTGCGAGACGCGGGGCAGAGAGGCGCATTTGTTTCTTGGCCATTCCTGTTATTAAAAGCCCCACATAAAGACACATTTCCACAAGCCCCAGGTGAACCCTGCCAAATGCACACACTGGTGCACACAGACCCAGCACACCCAGTACCCAACCCACACACCTCCAAGCTTTCTGCAGCAAGAGTTTACATAAGTGATTAAAAAAAAACCACTCCCTGCCAGCGCAGATCACGGGCCGAGAAGCTGACTGGCCTTGCCCATGGTGCCTGTGGTTTGAGCTCGCAGGGAAAAGCAGGTTAGGTTTTCACCTCAAGGTACATTACTTGGGGAGGCAGCTGGAGACTGTACTGGCAGGTCCGTCAGCGAAGACTACGGCGTGTCTGATGGAATTACTGGGAAGCAATTAGACATGGGCCAGACTCACTCGTGGACTGCTGTGGCCAAAGGGGTTGGCCATCAGAGGCTTAAACCATGCCCCCAAGAACCCAGCGAAGACAGAGGAGAAACAAGGGACAGACAGCCCAAGGAGGCACCATTCGGAGGGAGGCCTGTTTTGAAGGCAGTGGCCAGCAGTGTCTCGTAGGACAATGCTGGTGGGGGCTGCTCAGGGGTGAGAGAAGCTGCTGCCGTTCCTGCCCCAAACTCTGGGGCCCGGAGTGGCAGTACGCACCCGGGTCTGCATGATGGGAACTGCAGCCTTCTCTCTGCCAGGGTAAACAGATTAGGTCCCTGTTTTGCAGACCCAGAGAAGGTTCTAGAAGTGTCTAGATAGGGTACAGTACCCCTAACCTTGCCTGACTCCAAACCCTCCCTGAGGAGAGCAAAGGAAGAGTCCAAGTTACAATAATTACAGAGTGACTGGCACGTGGCTGGTGTTTATAAATAACTGAGAGGGAATGAGGCTGGGGGTCCCGGGGCTACTAGTGTATTTCGTGAGCTAAACGGGGCTTTGGAAAGAGCCCCTGAGTAAGCATCCAAAAGAGAAAGACTCTTTTCGGCCTTGATGACTGCGTCAGGGACCAAACCAAATCCTAAGCGTCCCGGATGGTCTTGGCCTTGCAGAGGCAGGCCTGTGCCAAGGGCGGGGAGAGGGTGCAGCAGGCTTCCTGGGTAGGAAGATCCAGCTCTTGGCCTCCTTTCTCTGAGGGACCTGCCCCTCCTCCACTTTCTCCTCCTGGAAATTAATGAGTTTGGGGTTTGCCACCATCCACTGCAGCTCGGGGGTTAATACAGATCTGGACAGGGATGGGGCAGCGCTGAGGGGGTCCCTGGGACCAGCTGCTGCACTAGGTTTGGTGATGGGGAGGAAAGCCAGATTTGGGGAGCAGGTTCTTCAGGACTAGGAAGGGTTAACCCTTTTCACTTCCTGACGGCTTCTTTCAAAAGAGTCTTCCCTCAGACCCCCAGCTATACACAGTCTGTTTTCCTTCTGTCAGGTCTGTAAAGGAAAGCATCCTCCCCTTCTGCATGGAGGTTCTTGCGCCTCTCCCTTCCTCTGCATCTCCTGGATCTCTGCCCGAGTCTGCAATTACAGACGGAGGAGGCGGCCAGTCGCTCCCTGGAGCCCGCTCCCAGCCCTCTCTGAGCTGGCCGGCCATCCAGGAGTTTGTGCCTTCTCCCATGTATCCCAGGGAATTCCGTGAGCTTGTCGGGTGCCTGGGCGCCACAGCACAGGGTGTCAAGCAGCTCTCTCTCTCCTGGCATCTGGCTCCCCACCCCCCACCCACAGTCTCAAGCAGAACACAATATATCCACAGCCCAGGTCCCGCAGTCTGCTAGCCCAGTGGATGCCAGATCAATATTGGTTTCTTTTTGAAAGGGCAAACCAATAGCGAAGGCCAGAACAAAAACACAGCCACGGTGGAAGGTGTGCAACCACATACAATGCACCCCGAACCAGAGAAAACAGCACACGGCAACGCTCCGCAATGCGCTCGCAGGCGGACCCCCTCCCCCCGCATCTGCGCTGGCACAGATCCGTTTTTCTGCCACAGAACCTGCCCCTGTTTCCCTCCCTGCGTCTGTCTGCAGCTCTCGGCCCTCTGTGTGTCACCAGCCGCACACCTCCCCAGCCCACGGGCTGCGGTCCCGGGCAGCCCAGACCGCGGAGCGCGACCCCTCCCGCCCCAAGCCGCAGCTGCGCTCTGCGGAGGTCGCCTCGGCTCGGTGGCTCCGGCGCAGCGGGCCCGGCGACCGTCGGTGCTCAGCCAGCCCCATTCTTGGCATTCACCGCGTGCCTTAATTGTATGGACATTTAAATCAAGGTCCGCTGTGAACACGGAGAGAGAGGCCTTTCTCCTGAGGAAGGAAAGGAGGAAGGAAGGCAAGGTGAAAGAAAGGCGGAGGGTGGGGAGAAGGAGGGACGGGAAAACAAGGAAAAAGAAGTGGAAAGCGGCGCGCGAGCGTGCGCACTGACAGCGGGAGCGGGATGGGGGCGGGGGAGAGCAGGGAGAAAGGACCGCAGCAGCCTCCCTACCGCAGCTCCCCCAACCACAGACAATGTGCTAACAGCGGCGTCTTGCACGGGCTCTTTGTTCTCCCCCATCCTTTCGGATCCAGGCGTTTTCCTGCAAAGCGGAGGGGGTGGAGGATGGGGGGGTGTGGGTGGAAGTGGGAGACGGAGGGGTGCCTCCCCCATGTTAATTACCCGGACGCCCCTCGCCCCAGCCCCGAGCCTCGCCTCCCCTGCAGCTCCAGACAATGAAAAAACAACACCAACCAAACAACACCAACCCCACCGCGCCCCAAGAACCGCCAGCCCTGCCCACCCATCTCGCCCTCGGCTTTGCCCAGGCAACCGAGAGGGGCAGGAGGGGGAAGAAGAGGGCAAGGCACGAGGCGGGCAGCAGGGGCTGGGCAGCGGCTGCCTGGGCAGGGCGCGCCGCAGCCGCTTTACCTCGCAGGCTGGGTCCTGGCACAGCCAGGCCGGGCGTGCCGCAGGGGCGAGCGGCCGCCGTCCGGGGCCAGGATCTGGGAGACAGCCTTCCGGAACTCGCCTGCTGCAGTCCTCTCCCTCAGGTCCCAAGTGGTGGAAGGGAAAAAGGAAAACGGGGAAAAAAAGAAGGGAAAAAAACCCATAAGACGAGGCCCATCTGGCCCCTCATCAGCTTTGTCAAGTCTTGCATACGCTAAAATGCTAATGACCTAGATAGCTCATGCAAAATGCAGCAGGGAGGGAGGTGGGAGGGAGGAAGAGAATGAGTGGAGGGGGGAGAGAGGGAGGAGGAGACGAAGGGGGGAAGGTGGGGGGGAAGAGAGAGAGAGAGAGGAGAGAATATATATATATATATATATGTATGTATATACACACACATCTTCGAAACACCCCTACCCCCTCCCCACCTCACCCCACCCCATACTGTCAACGGGCTTTACCAGGTAAAGGGTCAGGGTAGATTTAAAAAGGTCACTCTTGTCTAATGCGGCTGGATCCCTGGGTCAAAAAAGGGGAGCGGGGCACAGGCTGAGCATCCCCAAAGCCAAAGGGATAATAAGACATTATTTTAAGCTCCCTCCCTCATGCCCTCCTTCACCCCACCACTCTGTTTACACGCAAATCCAGACGCCTCCTTACGGGTGTACATGGACATATCAATTTTTCATCAATTTCTCAGAGCGCCTATCGACACACAGCATACTCCCATCCACAGCCACTCACCCGGTGAACCCGAGGGGGCTTAAAAAAGCAGCCCTTCTCTAGGCAAACCCCTCCAGCTAGCCGGTCCCCACTCGCCTCCCCCTCCCCCTACTGCTCCCTTACCCTGCAGGCAACCTCTCCGGCTTCCACTCTCCTGGAAGCCTTTGAGTCCCGGGCTCCCATCCAACACCCGGACCCGAGAAGGCAGGGAGGGCGCTGGGAAGCCAGGTGAGGTCTCTGATCTGATCTGCCACGATCCGGTTCCCTTCCCCGACCTCCACAACGACACCGCTCAAGCATGCCAGAAGGACAAATAAAATTCAGCCGGAATACCCTCAAAAGTCCGAGCGCCGGGCCTGCGCCCTTGGGCACCGAGATGGCTGGGGGCTCGGCGCCAGCGCTCCCGCGCGCCCCTTCCTGCCGAACCCAAGGCGCTTTGTCCGGGGGTCCACTCCCGTCTCGGTCTTTTTGTTCTTTTTAAGAGAGGCCGGTCCGCAGCGTTGCTGTCAGTCCAACGAAAGGCAGTGGATCTACTGGAATAAAAGGGATCGAGATAACAGACATGCGGTCGCGGAGGGAGGGGTGCGGAGCCGCAGAGGAAGCCCGCAGCGAGGGAGCGGTCGCCCGGGTCGAGCCCGGGCGCTTCCTTCACGGGGGAAGGGGTGGGCGGCGAAAAGGCGCTGGTGGTCGCTCCGCCCGGCGGGAGGAAATGATAACCATCACCGGAGCATCGTGATGATGATCGTGAGCCTGATAAAAAAACTCAGCATCTCTCTCGGCGAACCGGAGCATGCGTGCAGGAGGGACTGCACTGCCGGCGGCGGCGGCCGGGGGAAGAGAGAGCGCAGGAGGCAAAGGTTGTGGCGGCTGCACCCTCAGATGAATAATAATAACGCGCAGCGCGAGTTGCGGTTCAGCCTGGAAATCCAGCCCTTCGCGTGAACTCGCGCCGAGTGCGGATTGCAGGGGCTGGGAGGGGGGAGGGGAGGAGGGAGGGGGGAGGCAGAGAGGGACAGAGGGAATTTGGAGCCTTTTAATTTCTCCTTACCAAGCCCCAATCTCGTCCGCCGTCCTCCTTGGCTGAGGTCGAACTCCTTTTTAAAAATTATTCCTTTAACGGATTATTCAGCTAAAAGAAGCCACATCTGCTGACTACCGAAAACAAGAGGATTAGGAGCCGGTCCACGGAGCCCGGCCCGCAGCCCCCCACCCCCTCTCTGCACCAGCACACGTCATTCTCACTGCCCCCGGGTACCTCCCTCTCCTTCTAGCTCGGGGAGAGCCGTGCCAAGGAAAATGCGGATTTGGGGAAAGTGAGAAGGGGGAGCTCTCGGAAGAGCGGGAAAGCCAAGGCCGGAGGTGGCGATTCGCACCCCCACACTCACACGCGCTTCCGTTTATCCGTTCTATCCTGGGAGAAGGGTGCCGTGCCCACACGCGCGGCACCTGCCCTGGGCCGTGTCCTCCGCCCCCTTAACGCCACCCCAGCTGCACCAGCGCCGGGCAGACTCCTCTCCCAGCGGCCCGGGGCGTCAAACCTCCACCTGGGCCGCCCCCCGGCCCCCCCTCCCGCCCCTTCCTCCGTCGGGGTGGCGGTGGCACCGCGGGTCGTCCACTCCCAGGCTCGCCTGCTTTTGCAAGTGAAGTGGGGGGCTCAGGGCGCCGGCACGCCCTCTCCTTCTGGTGCCCAGGCCCGAGACTCCGCCTGGGGTTTTCGGGGGCCTCTGCGCCGGGCAGGCCAGGGTGGGGGTTGGGGGTGCTGCGGCGGATACGGTCAACATCCCTGCAGAGAGCGCGCGGCAGCCCAGAGCCGAGCGCTCCTGCAGGCCCCCTCCCCCTCGCCCAGCCCCAGCTTGGCTTCTGGGCCGGCCAGCGTGGGGGTGCGGAGAAGAGTTGGTGGTGGGGAGGGGAGGTAGTCCCATTCCCCCCCCCCCCCCCCCGCAGTCAAGGTGAACGTGAAGGAGAGCGGCGCGCGTGCCCGCGTCTCTGGGTACGTGCGCGCGCCCTGCTCCCCCGCCCCCCTCCCCCGGCCCCGGCGCCCTCCAGCCCTCCGGCGCCCTCCAGCCCTCCCGCGCCCGCCGGGGCCAGATGGACCGAGATTAGAGAGGCACAAAAGTGCGTCTGCATGTCCGGTCGCCACCCGTCCCGCGTCCATTCACACTCCCTTCGGGGAGGCGCCTTTTGTTGTGCTGGTTGGGACCATGTTGTGTGTTTTTCCGGGAGCAGGGGGTCAGCCTGGCCTTTAGGAAGGAAGGAATCTGCCCACTAGAACAAAACCCGAGACACCCCCGTCTGCCCGACCCCCAACAAAACCCAGCGCCGGCAATGAGAGGTCTTGGTCTCTCTAAGATGGTTTCAGCAGCCGGGGGAGTGAACCCCAACCCGGGCGGCCGGCCCATCTGCTCCCCTTACTCCGGCTTATCTCCTTTGATGACTTAAAAACCAAATTAAATGTCCTTGGGTCGCGCTGGATTCGGGGCCACGGGAGATGGGACGGAAGCGCCAGCCCCGGGCAGCTCCAGGCAGCGGGGCGCTTCGCGCAGAGAGAGGGGAAGGTCCGAGGAGGGAGCGGCGACCCCGGCATTGCCCTTCGCTCCCCCAGGCCGGTTCAGTTCTTGTCAGTAACTGGGCCTTTGCCCCAACGGAAAGGCAGCAGCTCAGAACCTTTTAGCACGGGCGTTTGGCCTCCAGCAATGCACCACGAGAAGCTTAAAAACAAGCAGTATAGGTAAATTCCAAGGGGAGGAAAGTTTTGGTTTAAGCTGAGGGAGAGGCAGACAGACAGACAGACAGAGGGATAGTCAGAGACAGAGAGGAGGAGAAAAAGAATGTAAAACATCCCTGCAACAGATTTTTAATTTCTGGAGACTCATTGGGAAGAACATCCAGCAGCTGGGGTGCCATTCCGGGGAAACGCCCCATTCTGATCACATCCCCCTCAAATTAAAATACTTTTCTGGTGGAAAAAATGATAGTGGCCGGTGGCTTGGCCCACGACCTCCACCTTTTGGGTAAGGAGTTTTCGATTGAGGACTATTTGTTTTCTATTCACTGAGAACAGCTAACTTGTGAACCCCTTCCCCATGGAGGACAGTGCCCCCGGCCAGGTTGCCATGACTGAAGGGCAGGGGGCACTCGGCTGCTGCCCTGGCCTGGGCTCTCTGAGGCCGGGTTTTGTTTAGCTGGAGGATGGTTCGGTGCAGTCCAGCTCTGCCGCTGCTGCAATGCAGGGAATTTGCTCTCTCATCTTGCGGCATGGGGGGAGGGGAGCAGAGCGATGGTTTTGTAACAGGCTCGCAGGCCAGAGTGGGAACGCCTTAGATGATGAGCCCCGCGTTGGAAAAGGAGAGAGAGAGAGAGAGAGAAGCAGCTGATGCTGAATTAATAGTTAGAGCAGACCCCTGGGGCTTTCTCGGAAGAGGGGGTCAGGACTCCTTTCCCCTCCCCCCCCCAGATTTCCTGTCTGTTTTTAACCAGTCTGAGGGGAGGCTGGGGCGCTTGTGATGGCTTCTTAAAACCAAAACCCTTGGGGTTAAGAGCTGTCCTTAGTCTTGATCAAGCTGGCCCCAAATACTAACACGTTAAGAAATTACATTGTAAACCCCCCCAAATCCGATTGACTGGGCCTGTTTGGGCCCATATGGCCGCACAGCTGTGCTGCTCCACGTGAAAAGACACCATTGCCCCTCGGATGGTATAAAGCGGGGTTCCCCAGAGAGCTCAGACATGACCTAAGTATTAGCTTAGCCTGGGGTGAGGACTGAGTTAAATCTCGCTCTTCTTGGAGGTTAAAATAAAGACAACAACAAAAATCAAAAGAGGTGCACTTTCGAATTCCTTGTAACCAGCGAGCCTCCCGCTGGTCCCACCAAGGAGGAAAGAAGACCCGAGAAAGCAACTCTGCTCAGCTTACCACGAGCATGACGTCAGGCAAGCTGAAGGCACAGACACTGGAGAGAAAGATATTATTTGCCAAACATACCAGGTGTCGCTGACATTTGTGGTTCCCTGTTCCGGGGAGCAGGGCTCCGGCCGGCGGATGGCTCCGTGTTAACTCTAGAGAGCAGCCCTCGGCCTGCAGTTTCCATGGTGGGAAGATGAAACGCGCTTTAAAAAGGAAAGCCCATTATGAAATACAGCCGGATTGAATTTTTAATATGATGGCGGATCCTCTAACCCATTCTTTGCTCGTGTTTGCATGCAGCAGGAGTGATTCATTCTGTGGCAGAAATCAAAATAACACTGCGGCACTTTCACAAGGGCTTGTTTTAAAGGGGTCCCAAAATAGAATATTCTGTAACCTTCAACTTATGTTGGCCGGGGAAACTGAGCATCAAACTCTGTCCCCAAGCAAGTGCTCAGGCTCCATAAGAACCGGACTTGTTTTTCCTTATCTACCTGCTCCCGCTTGGCCCTCTGACTTCTCTTGGGCCTGAAGGGGTATTTTAAAACAAGGGAGAGAAAAAACAGCACCGCCTCCCCAAATCAATCTGGAGAGTGAAGTGGGGGGAAATACCGGCTAGAGGGTTAGCTGCGTCGTCTCAGTCCCCGATCAGTCAGCGCTGTTTGGGAGAATTATTTCGATAGTGAAACTCCCTCCTTGCAAAGCTTGCCATCGATTGGCACTTACCCTGCGTTCCCTTAGAGTCAGCCCACATCTTGGGAATTAGCTACAGAGATGTCTGCAGTTACTGGGACTTAAAAACAAAAAACATTTTGAAGTAGGACTTGAATGGCATCTCTAATGCTAGAATCCCGGAGATGATTTGGTTAAAAGAGGAAGACCAGGCCTGGAGAGAAAGAAAAATGACTCCTGGGGATGAAGGGGCTGGCTCGTGTAGCATATTCAGGGGTAAAGTTAAGAACAAAACCAGTGTTTCTTGCCCATCTATTTTCCCGAGACCCTATATTCACGTGAAGTTTTCAGACGATTTTGGTCAATGAAAGAAAGCGCTGATCCTAGTAAACACAGTTTGTTTAGAATTGGGGTTGAATTTTGAAATCCAGGTTTCGGTTTCAAAGCAGCACTTCAGCACATATTCGGGGAAACACACCACAGCATGTCACAGCCCTGGGGGAAAGGCCAAGAACCTCACAAGAGCTCCAGCGCCTCTGGTCAAGTCGACCCGGGGCTGCAGAGTGTGTAGAAAATAGCTTTGATGACGTCCGCCCCGGAGGGGAGGCCGGGGCAGGCCAGAGAGAAAGCAAGCCGTGATGGGGTGGGAGCTCAGGGACTGGACCGAGGGAAGGCAAGGGCGTGAGTCTCCTTTGTCACCGACTTCTTTCCTTTAACGGAAGGTGCCAGGGCTAGATGATTTCTCGCCTCCTCCCACCCAAATCGTGTGTGGTTTTCTTGATACCCCAAATTCCACATGTTCCTGAGTCTAGAAGAGATTGTCTCTTTCAAAATCTATCTGGCTGACGCGGTTCAGGGCCTGAAGTTGAGCGCAGAAAGCTTAGAGAAAAGTAGTGTGTGCGCGCGCATGTGTGCGTGTGCGTGTGCGTGTGTGTGCGTGTGTGTGTGTAAATGACACGCATGTGAAAGTGCACCCGTCTTTTCGCTTGCTTATGCTCTGGGTGGGGAAGACGTCCCTATCAGGTGAAAGTGTCTTCCTGGCTCCCTCCTCCAGCCCCAGCACGCGTGTCTGCCTTCTGCTCCTGTGCTTCTGCCTAAGCGCGTCTGACCCCAGCCCTGTCGAGAGGTAAAGCCCTCCCTCACGCTCCATCCTGACCTAGATTGGGGGTGAAGACTAATGGTTCATTTGCAATGCTTAGGGTGGGCATATACTGCCGCTTCTCCCTCCTCCTCTCCTTCAGAAAGAAGCCGTTACCCTCATCAGCTGAGATTACACAAGTAAATATTTTTGTTCAATTGCTACCCAGGGCGGGAGGATGTGTCCTAACGAATTATCTGGCGGGGAGAAGATCTATAACCTGCCAGAGCTGCAGGCAGTTTTTAGCACGTGTGACATTGTGTCTGCATTGCAGAACTGGGTTTTTTGGGTAGAGTCAGACTCGGGTTTTCTTTTCAGCTTTGTGCAGGGACGTGCAAGCCAACATACCTTTACAAAGAGAAAAGCCTTGTTTGTGTTCAGGAGTCTGCGGGGAGCATGCAGCATTCTCACGTGTGAGGGGCGGGCCGGGTGGGGAGAAGGCCCCGTTCCCCGTCGTTTGCCAGATACTGTTCTAATGCAAACTGGACAAGGCTCTCTTCGAGTTTCATTTAGAGGCAGCCACTGTGTACTATAAATTATGAAATCAGTGCGTTACACTGGGAAAAAATGGCCTTACTGATAATGAGGTGCCAATTGGTGTGTTCATTAAATATACAGATTTGAAGCAGAATTAGTCGAAACGACTGAAATGGAAATCTTGTCAATCATAAATGAGACAGCTGACAAGTCAGAGGGAAAAAAAACCCCAAATGTGATTCATATCTTTTTGGATTGTGTCTGAGGGTGATTTAAATAAATTTGGACATTAGGTGGTGACAAGATGAAAATGAAAAATAGCATCCAATTGGGCAAAAAGACGGTCGCGGGCCTGGGGGAATGGGGAACAAAACAAAACACAGAAACAAGTGAGAGGGGAGAGGAAGACGGAGGGGTCCTTGGGAAGATGCTTGTTTGTAATGAATGAAAGAACAGATGAAATCTAGAATATTTATTTCCCAGTAGCCGACACTCAGGAGACATTCAACTATTGTTCATAAAATGAAATCAGTGCCCCTCCCGTGCCGGGCAGCATCAAACGGACTGTCCGCACATAGAACTCTGCTGGGAAGCCGAGGGCAAGTCCGCGCCGAGTGAGGTGCAGGAAATGCCTTTCATCTCAAAACAACGTGGCAAAAAGGCATTTAAAAATACTGCTGGCAAGACAAGGGGGCCCCTGCCAGCCAAGCGAGAGGGGCTGGGCCCAGGACCCTCAGCGGCTTGCCCCTTCCGGCCTAGCTGACTCCATTTCACAGGCCAGAGAAGTGACTTCCTCAAGTGCATAAGCTGGAACGGAAGCCAGTTCCGGTCAGCCCCAAAGACGCTGCTTTCCCCGGAAAGCAGGCTTTGCAGAAGGCACAGGCGAACGTTATATAACATAAAGCTGATTAAAAAAGCAAGAATCAGGAGCGCTTGTCCTGCCCCATGTACGGAGGGGAAGGCGCAGAGTAAGGCTGACAGTGCAGATGAGAAACACCACTTAAGATAATTTTTCCTGCTAAACTCTGTTGTACACTATGCAAATATGATTGCCAGAGTGGAGCGTTCTCAACACTGTCGTGCTAGTTATCTTTCACAGACGATGCTTAGAGTAATCAACATAAACTTAGTCTCCTGTATCCCAAATAATAAAAATGTTGCCTTGCATCACGCTGACATCCTGCACGACCCAGAAAGCCGACAGGATGATCTATAGTGACAATAACACTCTGCATTTAAACGGCTTCTTAACAGTCACAGTGCTTCGTCACCTGGGGTGGGCTGGGGGGTGGGCTGGGGGCCTCGGGCCTACGAAGGCGGGCGCCTGAGGGGATTCTGGGGATGGAGGCCATATATCAAGGCGAACACACTTCCATTTTGTTCTGGGCCGTCTCCTACTTCCCTCCCCCAAGGTGGCAGCCAGCAGGAGCCCTGCAGGGTGGGCTGCGCCTGTTTTTGGTACCTGAATCAGATCCCCCCCAGCTGAACAGCAACAAAAAGGAAATGGTGGGTTGAAGCAATTCATAGAAAAGGGCGGGAGGGTGGGAATGACAGAGGAAGGCTGTTCCCTTGCTTAGTCTATATTTTGAAGTGATTGAGCTGCCCTCGGACAGGAAAAGGTGGCCTTTCATTCCAGATTCCTCCTAGTCCCCCCACAGCATTACCGGGGTTCCCTCCCGGTCTGCTAAAGGGACCAGCGGCGGCAGGACGTGGCCGGGCCTGGGTGCCAGGGCCTGGGCCCGTTCTGGTTTGCCGTGAACAGCAGCCCAGTTAGTCCTCTGCCCCTGGAGCCCAGCCCCTTATTCCTGGAAAAGGAGGATTCGGGTTCTCCCCACTCACCCACCCCCTCAACCTGTCTTTGTTCTGTCCCTGCTACCCCATCGAGAGCCCTGATGCGGGCAGGGAAGCACCGTGTTTATTCTGTTAGGGCATCAGAAAAAGGCCCAACAGTAACGAACAGCATTTGGGGGACTCCTCGGCAGGCAAGGCTGGTTTTGGGGGCAGATAGAGGATGTTTCCCGGCACTGCTGAGGTTGTGCTGGCTCGGCTTGGCCGATGTCGTCTTTGGCACGGAGGCTGGGCTGCACAGGAGGACAGGCGCGGGGTGCGGAGCAGGGACGTGAACCCGCACCCCAGCTCCGCCACCAGGACTTTGGGTGGGCTTCAGTGTGCCACATGGGGGCAATGGTCACGCGGACCTCACAGGGCTAGCGTTTGCGGCAAGAACACTCGGTCAGTGCAGTTCTGAACTTCTGTCTTCCTGCCGTCTTCCTCAAAGGGTGGACAGGGATGACCCCTGCTCCGTGGCCCCCCCCCACCGTGGAGGAAGCAGGGCGGGAAGCCAGCAAGAGCCAGCAAGTGAAACTCAAGGTCAGGGGCTGAGAGGCCCAGGCCCAAGGGGATTGGAGGAAGGCCAATCTCATGGCACCGCTGGCCACGGACACGCACGCTGACGGATGAGCATTGTGAAAACAGTGTCACGAAGGGGGGGACATGCGGCTGTGAGCTCCCTTTCAAATCTGGGGGATGTGGAATCGCAGGGGTCTCAGAAGCCCCCCCAGACATAGAGCTCCGGCAGGTGGGGGTACAGGAAGGCGCAGAGGCCCTGGCTGGGGAGCCACAAGCCGGATGCTACAGCCACTAGGTGACTGGGAATGCAAGATGAGAGGTGTGTGGGAGTCCAAAGGCGGGTCCAGTTGAGAAGGGGTAGAATGTTATGTTGGGGCCACCAGCAGCCACTGCTTTGTGGCTGGGCCTGAGCCCAGCTTGGACAGAACCCCAAGCCTTTGGGGCCTCCTGAAGAGGGAGAGTAGCCATAGCGACCTCACAAGGCCGTCAGGGTAAGGGACACGCCGCTGAGAGCACAGCCCGTGCTGGTCACGGAAGCACCCAACAAAATTAGCGGAAGTCATGTTTGCCTCCAAAGAAACCAAATCTCCAGCAAAGGGCAGCCATGTTGCTATTCCCATGTTCCAGAGAAGTGTCCAGTGTGGTGGCCAGTGGGTGGCTTAGCAGAAGAGTCCGTTTGTCCCCCAGGGTCTCACCCAGCTCTTTGGAGACCTGAGTCTTGAAGTTCAGATCTGTTTTCCGGGAAGCAACAACCTGCAGTAGCTACTTTATCATTGTATCTCCTCTGGAACAATCTATCAGCAAGAATAAGAGGAGAGACTGAAGTCTTGGGAGTGGATGGGAATTTCTTTGGGGATGTCTGGGAAAGACAGGATGGAATTGAGGACTCATGTGATGCTATGACACAGCACAGATGGCGTGAGGGAAAGGCCTGGTTTTCAGCCTCCTGAGGCAGACCTCGTAAAAAGCATCCTTGGAAATCTTCTTAAATAACAGAGACGTAGACCTCTCATTTCTGGTGATAAGAAACCTGAAAACCTCCTGGAAATCAATACCTTAAATGCTGATTCCTTTAATTGCATACTAGAGTAATTTTGTTTATATATACACACATACATGTAACTTTTAAATGTTATCTAAATATTCTTGTAGCTCAAGACAAAAATGAGATTTATAAGAAATATTTTGGATCTAATACAAACTGGAAGTGTCTCTTCTACTAAGCAGCAAAATGTTGCCTTTAGAAAAACAGTGTCACTGAAGGAAATAAATACACCTGGAGCAGAAATAAAAACTACCTATATGCTATTTATCAAAGGTGCATCAAAAATGTGGGACAAAAAAGCTGAAAGGAAAAGGCTAGGGAAAGTCATTACAGGAAACTACTAACTCAAAGAAAATGGTCAGAGAAAATAGACTTGGAGACCAAAAGCATGACTGGGGATGAAGGTGATCCCCACGTAAGGGATAATGCAAAAGAACAGCCAAGGGCAGAGCAATTCTAAGCTTGTCTGTGCCTAGAAACATAGTTTCAAAATATAAAAGCAAAAAATGAAGTAATTGTAGAGAGAAAAAACAAATTGGAAAAGATAAAAAGAGATTTTAATGTACGTCTCTAGGTTGTTGGCAAAAATTGTTGGACAGGATTTAGAAGATTTGAACAACATGCTATTCAACGTTGCTCTAATAGACAAGCCTGGAAACCTCTTAACAATAATCGGAAAAACTGAGCTTCTCTGGTGGTGCAGGGGTTAAAGTCTCAGTGCTATCAAGCTCTCACCTGCCACTGCAGCATGAGTTCGATCCCCGGCCAGGGAGCTTCCCACAGGGCGCAGCAGACCTCTCCTGTCTCCCAGCTGCTCCCCTCAGCAGTGTATTTCAGTAGATCCATCTGTTCTGCTCCCCACTGTCTCTGGTGAATTATCTCACCAACCCACACCTCTGGAATACACCCCAGTTCTTGTATGCATAAAGATTTCTTTAAAAAAATAAGAAAAATCACATTCTTTTTGAGCATACATGGGGTATTTTAGAGACTTTGTCATTACTGGTCCACAAAGGAGGTCTCCACAAACACTATGGTATGAGGCCACCCAGGCCAGGTTAGTTGGCTACAGAATAACTTAGTGAGAAATCATTAGCAAAAATGAATGAAATCAGTCAATCAATAAATAAACCACTGGCTTCTCCCCATACTATTTTTTGGGTGATAAGTCATTACTAAATTTCTAAATAATAATAATAACAATGATTTCTAGGAAGAAGTCATGTTGTTCTTAATTGATTAGTAAAATACTAGACTAACTCTTGGCGTCATGCAGCCTCAGTAATACTTAAAGAAGAGCTTCTAGCCTTCAAGTGTTTGTGTTAATAAAGAGGTAGGGCCAACGGTTCATGACTTAAGTTTCCCATGGAAGAAGCTAAAAAAGAAAATCAGAGTGAGCTTAAAGGAGAAGGGAAGAAATAATGGAGGTGAGGAGAGGGGCCGGTGGGGAGATTTGGGCTGCAGGACAATCAGGGACAGGGGGCAGCTGACCCAGCAATAGCCAGGAGCAACTCTCCTCTGCAGAGACCTTTCCTTCGCCGCAGCCCCACGCTCTGTCCTCTGCAGTCCAGCCTCACTGAATGGGCGCGTCTTTGCCTGGGCTAAAGCCATGATTGGCTGACTGCTGGAGCCTGACCCGGGCCTAGGAGCTCTGCTGTTCAACTAGTGACTTTGCTTCTGCAGCTATCTGTGCATTTATTCACCCCTCTGGCCAGACTGTGAACTCTCCATCACCGCTCCCCTGCAGCAGTAGACCAGGACCCCGCGCGATGCAGCTGCCCTGTGGTTAAATGTGTTCGGAGGGCAATGGAGCTGGGGGAGGCAGCTCTGGCGGTCAGCCTGTGGGAGGGCAGGAGGGGGGTAGAGTGGCTTCTGGACTTGGGGACCTGATCACAATTCGGAAGAGGCCACCGCTCGCCTTCAGCAGAGAGGTGCTCCCCCAACGTGTGGGCACGACTCTGTGGCTTCTTAAGAAACGGAAGTCAGCCTGTGAGCTGACCTCCACGTTCCCGAGGCCTCCACCGGAGGGGGAGCACCTTTCTTTGGCGTCCCGTCTGCGGTGGGCATGGGCGAGAGTGGTCAGGGGTAGAAGGTTTTGGAGTTGCGGACTACTCAGGTTTATATTTCCCATTATTATTATTTTTTAAGGATTTATTTATGCACACAAGCTGGGGTGCAGGCCAGAGGTGTGGGGCGGTGAGAGCGTTCACCAGAGGCAGAGCGGGGAGCAGGACAGGCAGACAGACTGAAACACACTGCTGAGGGGAGCAGCGCCGAGGCAGGAGAGGTCTGCAGTGCAATGTGGGAATCTCCCCAGCCGGGTATCGAAGCCACAGCGCAGCTCCCTACAGCTTCAAGGCACTGCGCTTAACCCGTTGCGCCACCAGGGAGGCCCCTCCCATTATTTTTTAATTATTGTAGTAAATATACAATCCCATAAAACTTACCATGGTAACCACTTAAGGCTGTACCACAGGGTGACGCGAAGTACATTGTAATGTTGTGCCTGCCCCCCCCCCCATTCTCTTCCAGAACTTTTTCATCGTTCCAAACAGAGACACTGTCCCCACTTCTTCGTTGTACAGTTTTGGTCAAGTTGCCTGTTTCTTCATCCACAGATCAGGGCTAACCATGGCACCTCTGAATAGGGTCACTGCATTAACTGACGCAAGACAGAGAACGGCTCAGACCAGGGCCTGCCCGGAGTGTTGCGGGCAAGTGCTCAATACACGCGGTTAAAGCAAAGAGCCTCTGGGGCTTTCACTCAAGTCACCCAGGACTGGGAGGAGAACCCAGGTAAGCTGCCAGCGGCTCGGTGGTGCTTGCTAGAACTAAGCCTTTGGCAGATACCCCTCCAGGCTTGAAAGGCGTGGGGCCGAGGAGGTTTTCTCTAAAACTCCTTCCCCGCCAGCACAGCCTGTGGCGTGCCCTGGGACCTCCAGAGAGGCTGGAGTAAATGCACGAATCCAGGAACATTTCAGTGCTTAAGGGGTGGAGAGAGAAGATCTTAGTTGTCAGCTTATCAATGAGAAGCTGTTTCTCAGAGAAGCAAAGTGACTTTTCCCAGATTGAGCCACAAGGGGTAGGTAGAGCCGGACGAAGCAGCCAAGGTTCCTAAGCACAATGCGGATCTTAACCTGAAACGGACCCAGCAAAATGGGAGGGAACCGGAAGCCTCATGCAATCCTTAATTTAGGTCAGAGCCTGCAGTGTTCCCTGCTACTGTCTCCCCAGCTCTGGGACTTGCAGATGATTGCTTTCTGGGGTGGAGACACAGAATATTTCCTTCTGCATCAGGGCAGTGGCCATTCTGATAAGGAGGAGCATAGAAAAGAACAATTTTTTTCAAACCATGATTCTTGGAAGAATGAGGAATTTTTAAAAGACTCAGAACAGCCCACACACTTTAACCTCACTCGGTCTCAGTTTTACTTGTCAGGTTTGGATAATAATTAGACCTCATGAAGCTGGGGTGAGAGTGAAGTGAGATGAGGGACGTGGTAAGGGGGCCTGGCAGATGGATGGCACCCAGCAAATATTTGTTCCAAGCAAAGGGGGCATTATGGACAAAGCACACTCTCCAGCCCTAGCCACAGCCGCCGGACCTGCTGGGGAGAGCTGCCGGCGCCGTCCACAGCCGTTTGCAGGTTGACCCAAAGAAAAACCGCAGGGGAGGAGGGGCCATTAGAAATGGGGCAATTTATAGCCAACATGTGCTGCTGCACCCCAGTTGCAGTTAGTCTAAAATGGCTTCCCACATTTGCTGGAAGCATCGAGAAGAGTCTCTGTGACATTCGTGCTGTGGCTGCAAATTTCAGTCTCCTTCCTAGGGATACGGGTCACTTGGCATAGAAACTGTCATCTTCCACCCAGATAGAGTAAGGGGAGCATACTCTCTTGGGTTCTAGCCCTGCCCACTCCTCAGCTCTGCAATCTCAGGCCAACAGCTTCACGTCTCTGAATCACAGGACCCTCTTCTGTGCAGCGGGGGGCTTAGAAAGCATGATTTCTCTGATGCCCCCGAGCTTGACAAGACCACGCTCCCGTTATTTATTCCATGCACGGCTTTCCAAACAGAGCTGCTCTGCGAAAATATGAGTGCCTATAGGTGTGTACAGTCTCACACACACACACACACACACACACACACACACACACACACACACTCCCTTGAGACCCAGAATCTTCTCTCAGGGAAACAGCACAGAAACCCCAGCGAAGAGTCATTTTACTTACCCCCTTTGCCGTGACATACCCAGCGGCTTCTGGACTAGAACCTCGTCCTCCGTGTGACTCAGTGCTTCTGCTGCCAAATGAGGTAGAAATGGTGCAATCTGATTTCCACCCCCTAGAACAACTGCTGCAGCGCCCGCCTTTCCCACCATAGATGCTCATCAGCTCAGAAATGCTGAGTGCAGCACAAACCCGAGTGCAGGGAGGGAGCCTGGATTGCTGCAGAGGGACGGGGGTGGGGGTTCGTCCTGGATTGCTGCAGAGGGACGGGGGGCTCGTCCTGGATTGCTGCAGGGGGTGGGGGGCTTGTTCTTCCAGGGGCTGTTTGTGCCCAGTAAGTTTCAGTGGTGGGGACAAATTTACTTTTAAACACTGCAACAACCCCCCAAGGGGTGAATTTGAGAAAACTTGGCTTTTGCCATGATCGACCCCCACCCCCCTGTGAGGTCACATGTAATCATCTGGGGTTGCATCACACTTCCGGCCCAGGCATGGACCCAAGGGGACATTTGTCTTTGTTGATGGGGATGGAGACAGGGTCTTTAAAGCATCCTGGGGAAATGCCTGGCTTTTTATTTTTTTTAAATAAAGGTAATGTTTCCGTGGGTTTGCAGGATGCAACAGCGCCCGCCCAACAGGGTGAAGTCTTTGTGGTTTTGGCTTCCCTGGAATGTTGGAACCAGGACAGGGCAGAGCCCGGGACTCACTAGCTAACGTGGTAGAATTTGCTTTGAATTTCCCCAGATATCCCGCCTGAACTGCTCACTCAGCTTTTGGGGTCCCAGTGTCATCGGTGGGCCATTTTCCACTCTCACAAAAATGTCGCTCCTGGTCTCTGGGCATCATTCCACTTGAGTGTCATTTCCTTACCTGCAACAACTGCTCACAGGGAAGCCACCAAGGATTGTTTCCACGACTTACGACACGTCGCCAAATCTGGTCATGTTCTCCTTCAGGACAAATCTCTCTGCATGCACACCCCCAGTGTTTGTGTATTTGTGTAGCTCTAAATGATACAGTGTTCTTTCCTCACCATCAGGATCTGGAGTCATAACACACAGCTCAGATGAGGTTCATTTCCCACGGGAGGGGATGCAGACGGCATTTCAAACCACTGTGTAACTTGTAAACACTGTTGGTCAACTTCTCTGGAGTCTGAATGTCATCCCTGCTCTGACCTTGCGGTCCAGCTGTGAACGTGATCACGCAGCTGAGCTCTTATGAGAGTGGGGTGTCCACGCCGCTTCCTCTAGCGGCTCACGCTAGGAGTATTGCTGTGCAGTTGGGGCTCACGGCAGGAATCTTCCTAAGCCAAGCGTCCACTTTGCAGGAGGGGGCAGTGAGTTTAATGGGAACTAGATTGCGTAACCTGGAAGCCCACCTAACCCTTCCCGCGGAGGCACCCCACCCCCGCCCCGTGCTCAGGATATCATGTCTTCATGACACCAGCTGGGCTCCTACCGCATGGACCAAAAGTCACTGATGTCAGTCCATACATGAAATTTTAAGAAAGGTGAACTTCTGGGGCCTCCTTGGCGGTGCAAATCTCGGGGTTAAAATCTCGGCATCACCAGCCACTGCAGCATGAATTCAATCCCTGGCCAAGGAGCTTCCCACAGGGCGCAGCAGACCTCTCCTGTCTCCCCGCTGCTCCCCTCAGCAGTGTATTCAGTGGTTCCGCCTGTTCTGCTCCCCACTCTGTCTCTGGTGAATCCTCTTACCGCCTGTACCTCTGGCCTGCACCCCAGCTCTTGTATGCATGGATAATTTTAAAAAAAGTCTTTTTTTTAAAAAAGGCGAATTTCTTTCTGATAGCTAAAATAAAACAGAGGCTCTGATATTTCTCTCCTGCACTTGAGTGAATGATTCTGTGTGTTCTTTGTACCCTCCTTTGGGAGTCCCTGAGTTGATGGGTGAAATGTGTTTTGTAAGCTGCAGAGAACTAACGAGGTGTGAGCAATGGCCAGGATACATGTTCAGAGAAGAATGTCTCCGTGGGCAGACCTGACCCACCAAGGCAGGCTCTGGGGTTCTCTGGACACTTTTGTTGTGCTTGTGGTAGGACAGGCCCGATAATTCCTCCCTGGTGGCTGGAGGCCCAGGCAAGCTTGGCTGAGACCTTTACCTCCAAATAGGCTCCCTGAGTGGCATTAGAAGTACCCTGGAATGTGGGCCCCAATCCTTCCTTCTCTGGGTTGCAGGCCTAAGAGAAGGGGCTCTAAGAAGGTGGCGATTTCAGAAGGCGTTATTGAGCTGCAGGTAACCAGAGCTATCTGCATGGTTCTAGGATTTCAGAGAAAATATTCAGAAATCTTCCTTGGATCCTGAAAAATTCAGTGCCTTCTTCGAAAGCAGTTCGGTTACAGGATTCTGAAATGAAATAAATGGGGGTCCGGTCAGAGTGGGCGTTGAGCCAGAAGAGATGCTGCTTGTGAACGCCAGACCCAGGGAGAGATGGGCTTGTTGCAATCCGATTTAAGCAAAGCCTTCGCAGGTGTCTCTGTGTGCCCTGGGGCGACACCCAGAGGGGAAGCATCATGCCCATTGCGCCCTCCAGAATTTACTGAACATGGAGAAGCTGGAGAACCCAGACTTTCCCCAGCACGGCGATAGCCCCCGAAAGTCTCTTTGATAGTTTTCTGGTTACTCCAGGGGAGGTGAGCGGTACCCAACCCAGAGGGTCATCTAGCTTGACCCTTGTCTTGGAGGGGGTGAATCTTACTGGAGGGAATTTGGCTACAGGAAGAATAAGATGACTTGAGTCAGCCAGCCGCAAAGGAGGATTTCCTGGCCTGCTACCTGAGATGTCGGTGTCTCCACTGCGCTCTTTGCCATATGACCGCAGCCATCAGGGTGACTCAGCACTGTCCCTGGATACAGATCACTCCCTGAGGGGCAGCTGAGCAGCGAGTGGACCCCTGAATGGCCGCTGGATCCCCAAAAGCCTGGCCCCCAGTGGTGGTGAATGCTGCAGGAGGATGCCTGCTTCTCCCTGTCAGGCCTGAGCACGCACGCGCCGCCCTCTGGAGCACTGGCTGCTGGCGGTTACGTTTGGCTTCAGGAATTGCCCCTGGCCAAAGAGAGCAGGCTGTCCACAGGGACAGCCCACATCCGGCGACGGTCAGTGTTGGTCTTCATGCCTCAATTCTGGACAATTCTAAAGGGGACCCCAGCCACAGAATTCCAGCGGTACTGGCTGGAGAGTCTCTTGACATTGCAACAGCCTTTCCACCCAGCTGCTGTCCCGGAAATCACTTCCTAGTGAACCTCTATGTGCGCACCTCCCTATCCATCAGTTTCCTGGGGAACCCAACCCACTAATCTGCTCATTTTGTGACTGACACGAGCAGGGAAAAACCACTGCTTTATGCCTGAAGTCTCTGCAGTGTTGAGATGATGCAGCATCTCAAACTTACCCTTGATTAAGTTCTTGAGCGGGGAGGGGCAAACGGATCTGGCAATTAGACCTGAATCCTGCTTATTCCCTCCTCCCCTGCCAAAGGAACTTGTGCTTTTGACTTTGAAATTCACCTCTTTTGGCCCTCATCATCTCTGTGAAATGGAAGTGTCGGAGTAGGTCATTTTAAAGCTCTCTCCTAACTTTCATAGTCCATGGCTATCTTCTTTCGAAAAAGAGTCTCTTCAGGAAGCTCCGCCGAGGTCCAGCAGCGGTCGTATTCATTGAAAATTTCCATCCAAGCAAAAGATTTGGAATGTGACCCCACATCCTGACCTCCCTCGCTTCTCCCCGTTGCGTCTCTTCTCCTTCTGCACTCACCACCTGTCCTCTATTCCGCTCTGACTCATCTCATCACCAGCCAGAGAGTAGGTCCAGAAAACCTCAGTCATTTCTTTGAGCTCAGCTGCTGCTGTATGCTTCCAGCTGAAATTCCATCTGGAGCTAATGTTTTAGGCCAACTCTCCCTGTGAGAGCTGTCTTTTTTCCATTGCACCTCTCAGTCCTGCACCCCAGGGGAGGGGGGGTTGGGCAGAACTGGCCACTGAGGACAAAATTATCTTTTCCTTCTTCAAGTCAGAGCTCCTTGGGAGTCAGAATCCTCTTGATCGCCCTTTCTGGGTCCGTGCTGCCACCAGAGGCCCCAGGCCAGCCCGGGCCCCACCTGCTTTGTCAGACTCCCAGCCAGGCCAGGCGCGGCCGCTCCGCGAGAAAGCGGTGAGCTTCCGATTGAATAGAGCACCTCAGCTTGGGACTTAGGTCTTCCCGTGGTCTCAGTTCACCTCTAAAATAACCCAGTAAGTCTGGTCTTCTCATTTTGTAGATTAAGAAAGAGCCACTGAATGACGTTTGTGAGATCACACCATGATTGTCAGAGTGAGGACAGGAACCTGGGTCTTCTACCTCAAAACCTGCATTTTCCCCTTCCCCTGTTATTGACCAAAGAAACTCTTTTACTAAATCCATATCTAGATTCTTCTGGGAGGTCTTGGGCCCCTTGACTCTTGGCTCTGTCTTGGTGTACAAGTGATTCGTTAGCAGTTTAGCACCCGCCTCCCATAGTTTGGGCCCATGTCTTAGTCATTTTTATATCTCACTTGATATATTTCATATTTTAGTCAAATATCTTTGGCTTATCATAGTTACTTTGTCCCTTCCCCCACTGTGTGGTGGTCAGAGTAACGAGGACTGGTTGTGTGCAGAGGCAACAGGCATCTGCTACAGGTAAGAACCCTAACCTGCAGACACCTTTTCCTCCTTTCTTCCCCAATACTTTAAAATGGCAGCATGCTCTTGGGGCCTCCCTGGTGGCGCAGCGGTTGAGCGCTGCGCTGTGGAGCTGTTGGCAGCGGCGACGTGAGTTCAACACCCGGCCGGGGAGAATCCCACATGCGCGGCAGACCTCTCCTGCCTCACCCTCTGCTCCCCTCAGCAGTGTGTTTCTGATCTGCCTGTTCTGCTCCCCACTCTGTCTCTGGTGAACTCTCACGCCACCCCACACCTCTGGCCTGTACCCCAACTTGTATGTATAAATAAAAAAATAAATCTTTAAAAAAAATGGCAGCATGCTCTTGCATTCCTTGGCATGTTTCAAATGGAGTCCCATACTGACATAAAATCACTCTGCTTTATGAAAGGTTCTCCCCGCCTCTTCCAAGAATAGGCTTGGGGAGCAGGGGATGGAAGCACTGTGCTTGAGACAGGGGAAGGGGGCACCACAGGAGGAAATGGAACAAAGAAGTGGATTCTTGGGATAGCAGTGGCAGTTTGGTTGGTACAGATCTTGTAGCCTCAAAAATGCCTTTACCTTCAAGGAGCTGGTGTGAGTGGTGGGAGCGAAGGCAAAGGAGAGGATTTAAGTCCCTTTGTCCCCATTCTGAAACCAGAACTACTGAATTTTCGGGGGGAACCCAGGGCTAAATGAGAAGAGCAGCAGGGCGCGGTCTGGGAATGTCCTTG
>PVIJ01001824.1:50000-64603 GCA_004024925.1 Scalopus aquaticus
TCTGAGACTTGTTGGCTGTGAGGCACTGGGCAGTTGCTCCGCCTCTCTGAGCTTACTGCAGCAGAGAGTGAATAACTGAGAGTACTTGGCATAGACTCGACAAATAGAGCACCTTGGGGCCTGTCCGGGCACCGGCTTTCTCACCTCTTCCTCCAAGCTCTTCCCTTCCGGTCTCCGATGACGTGGTTCATCCATTTGGAAGAATAGGAGTGAGAACAATCACTTCAATGTCAGGCTTATGGAAACCGGGAGGAATTTGGCAAAACCTGCCTGAATTTTCTCTGCATATGTGGCTCTTCTCTGCTCGAAACGATGACAATGAACAGAAGAGAAAACTTGCAGGCAGAGTCCGCCGCGGGAGACCTCGATCCCCGTGCCCGGCCCGCAGAGCCTGGGCCAGTCACTTGCTCTCAGGGGCTGGACTTCTGTTTTTTCACGTGGTTTGAAAGTTCTTTGGAATGACCACCTAGCAGAGTTTGGACGAGGTTCTCTTTCTCTGCAATTTATCTTTCTATTCAGCTTCTGGAGGGCTGAAACCCTTCATCAGAGCCTCCTGGAGAAATCCACCCCGGGCTCTGTCTGCCGGTTCAAGCGCAATCACTCCATGAAGCAGTGGGGAAGCCGCTGGAAGGCGGGGGGCCCAGACCTGGGCGGAGGGAGCCGGCTGGGGACAGAGAGCCAGGGCAGCGGGCCCCGCAAGGCTTCTACCTTCTGGCATTTCGCCAAGGTGGGCCTTGGCCACCTCCAGCCAAGCCCCCTGCCCCCCTGCAGGGTGCCTCAGGAGAGAGGGTGGAGGGCGCAGGAGCTCGGCGGTTACCTGGGGGAAGGTGACTCCACCTGGCTGGGCCCAGGGTCCATGTGGGTGAACTAAGAGAGTGAACGCTTTCAGTCTGTGCTTCTGACTTTGGGCTCCTGTGGGGTGCTGCTGGTTGGGTTCAGAGTGCAGGGTTGGGGGTAGGTAGCAGCCAGGGATTTGTGAGGGGCTGTCAGGCGGGCCTCTGCTCCAGGGCTTGTGCAGATGCAGAGGGGACAGTCACGGCTCCGCAGAAGTCCCCTTCGCTTCTCTCTCGGGTCCTGGGTGGGCGAGGGGCTGGTAGGAGAGAGGAATTCTACAGTGCTCAGGCAGGGTGCCCGTAAGGAAGGTCCTCCCCCATCACGTTTCGTGCCATTTTATTTTTGCAGTCAGTGTTTTGCGAGCATTTATGGTATATTAGGCACTGGTTCTCATCAGCATCCAAAACACGAAAAATCCTTGTCTCTGTCAAGTGGGTGCCTGCTCTGGTGTGGGCAGACAGTGACAGGAAATAGAGACTCTCACATCTCCAGCGTCTTATTGGGTGATCGGCACCGCAAGACAGAATCGGGGGTGTGACTGGGGTTTTGATGGGGTGGTGACGGTTGTAATTAAAATAGGTGACTTTTGAGCCAAGATTGCAGGCTATTGGCTGGCCGAGGGAAGGACATTATTTAGAATATAAATGCATATTATTGTTCACAAAATGCCCTTTAATGATGCTGTTCATTAGCGCTACTTGTTTGTTAATAATTAATAAATGAGCCATCATCTGTTCATTCATTTCTTTTTTCCTTCTTTTCTTTTATAAAGGCTGAAACACCTGGCATGTCCCCTCACGGCCCGAATGTTCTGTCTCCTACTTCTTAGCTGCCCCTGTCTCTGCCCTGTTCCTGCCCAGTCACTGGGGCTTTCCGGCCGTCCCTGGGGCTGGCAACCGCTCCGCACCGGCCTCCCCGCCAGCCTGTCAGTTTCAGTCGGCGGCTGGTGGACAGACCGGAACAGCTGGGCGGACGGAAGGGGCCTGTAGCCCCCGGAGCAGTCGGAGGTGTGGCAGCGGGGTGCCCTCTGGCCACTTCCGCTCATCCCCCAATTCCAAAGTGGCAGGCATGCAGGAGGCAGGGGACCAGGCTGCAGGGCGGGGGCAAACTGAGATCAGGGATGGGGTGACATCGGCCAGCACCCTAGCTCAGGGCTCCCTGCAAGTTGAATTGAAAAGACAAAGGTGGTGAGACTTCGGCTCTATGAAGCTGTCGCAGCCACTGCAGCACGGGTTCGATCCCCAGCCAGGGAGCTTCCCCCAGGGCACAGCAGACCTCTCCTGCCTTCCCGCTGCTCCCCTCAGCAGTGTATTTCAGTCAGTCTACCTGTTCTTCTCCCCACTCTGTCTCTGGTGAAACCTCTCGCCACCCCACATCTCTGGCCTCCACCCCAGTTCTTGTGTGCATAAATAAATAAATCTAAAAAAAAAAAGACAAAGTTATGTGAGGGGCTTTGGGAATGCTGGGTGCACTCACAGTGCTGAGGCTGCGGGGCTGTGACCCCACCCCTCTGGCCTGCAGGAATTGGGGGACCGATAGTGCAGCGCCTGCAGGCTCTGACTGTGTTCGCAGGGGGCTGCCAGAGGGACTGGGGGCTGGCCTCGCCCTGTGGGGTCCTCTCAGCTGCTGAGGACCGGCCCGAAGAGGCAGGTGGGACACATCAGCAGCTCTGAGGCCTGAGCCCAGGTATCGCCGGACGCTGAGCCCGAGGACTGAAGGCTGAGGGGCAGAGGTGGCCAGGCTGCCGCGAGAAGCTGGTCCCTGCGGGGACCGCGGCTAGGGGCACCACGGGTCCCAGGGGGGCAGGGTGTTAATCCGTCTCTGTGCCCGAATGGCCGACTCGGGCTCCCGGCGCATCGCTGGGGCTTTTACGTGGACTTTTAACGGATCTGTTGGGGGCACTCACACCCCTTTATGGGCTTGCTGCGCGCGGTTTCGCGGGGTGTCTCGGTTTGTCTATAGCACTTCCTACGCCTCTTGGAGGCGCGGGGTGTAGCGGGAGTGCAAGCGGCCACATTGGAAGTCCAGGGAACCCCAAGGTCTCTGTCATGAGGGTGCTGACCGCCTTCCCGAGGGCTGCACGCTCAGGCCCGACCCCTTCCCAGAGGCCCCCACCTCCGACCCTATCACGCGCGGGACTAGGGTCTCGATGTGGACGGGGCGCAAACACCGCGCCCAGAGCACCTTGAGGCGCCGCCACCTTCTCTCGGCGCCCGCGCGGGCCTGCGTGGGGGGTCCCGCAAGCGCGAGACCCTGGCGAGGACCCTGCGAGGACTCGCCGCCCGAGGCGCGTGCTGGCCCCTGGCGCAGGAGCGGCTCCCTGAGGGAGCAGCGGCCCACCCCAGCTCTGCAGCGGAGAGGAGGCGGCGCAGAGGACCGCCGGCGAGCAGGCGCGGAGGGAGGCCTGGTGCCAGCTGTGGGGCGGGCGCGCGGTGGCTCGGGGCCCAGATGGGCGCAGTGACCGTGAAGACGCGGGGCAGACGCGCTGTCCCGCAGGACCTCACTTTCCCCCTTGGGGAGGGCCAGCTCCCCGACACCTCTCGCCCCAGGGCCCGCACCGGCCTTTGCGGGGGCTGAGCCCTGCAGGGCAGTGCGTCTGCGGCCTGACGGTTTGCAGGATTCAGGGCTTGGGGGACCACCGGGGCAGGGCCTCGAGCTTCCTAGACCTGTGCCCTGATCTGGGTTCCTGTGAGCGCCTGCCCCCGGCCCCGGGGCCGCGACAGGATGGTCTCGGCCTCCAAGGAGAGAGCCGGAGCCGCAGCCGCAGCCGCTGCCCGGAGCCCGCCTGCCTGGAGGCTCCTCTCACCGGCGGAGGGCCGGGTATGAGGCGCTCCGCCTCCCTGAGCCCTCCGACCCCGTGGGGTCCCGTCCCACCCGCCTGACTGTGCTCCCTCCCCGGGAGGGCGGAGTGTGGGTCAGACACGAGCTCAGCCCTCGGGAGCTCCTGCCCTGGAGGCTCCGAGAGGCGCTTCCCCAGGAGGCTGATCAGGCACCGGAGGAGCTGACTGTTCAGGGTGCAGACCCCCAGCCCCGGCTCCAGGGTCTGGAGCGAGCGTCTCTGGTCCTCCTTCCTGCAAGCGGAGGGACGGCCTGCTGCGGCGTTGGAAGACGGCGGGGTGGCCACAGATGGGGGCCCAGCAAGAGGCTGCTGCCCGCGGCGTCCACCCCGCCCCTCCCGCGTGCTCCTGGCCGGAACTAGCAGCCGGCTCTGTTCTTGACTGAGCAGTTTCCTTTCCGTGTGCTCAGTTAAAGATCTGAAATGTATTTATGGAAAGTGAAAACGTTGTGCCACAAATGTCCACGGTAAGAAATTCTGCTGGGCAGCGTTGACAGAACAGAACACGACAGGAAAAAACGCTCCTCCAGGCCGGCTGGGCGCTGCTAAAGGCTGCCCCCTCAATTTGGTCAAAGCGGGAAGTGCCCAGTGGAGAGGGTCCCCGAAAACCCGACCACTTGGATGTTGAGCGATTAATGGCTTGGCCTTTCTTTAGAAAACACTTCTAGAAAGACAAGCGTGTAGGACAGCTCCACACGACGGCAACAGCCACCTAACAAAGCCCAAGCAGCTGCTCTGCAGAGCCGGGTCGGGCATCTGCTCCCTGCTGGGCCAGACCCCACAGCCCCGACTCGGGGATCCGGGGACCCCGGGGCCTGGTAAGTAGGAGAGTTGGAAGACTCGGCCGGGTGACAGGACCCCGCTGGGGTGGCACCAGCAGCGCCCTGGGCAGAAGCACTGGGGTCAGTGGGGGACAGATCAAAGGGCAGGCGCCCGGTGGCGGCTGGGAGTGGGGAAGGGCTGCGGAGGGCCTGACTAGCAGGAGGTTGTTCCCTTTTACCCTTGACCCTGGGGAGCAGGGCGGTGCCCTCCCGGTGTGTTTTCCAAACTGGCAGCGGAGGATCCGAGCTGGTCCCCCGCTGAGGCCTTGTCCTTGCTCCGTCCCTCTGGGGGCACAGCCTGCAGGCGACTGGGTGATCAGGAAGACAGAGGCCTGGCCCCGGGCTTCGCTGGGGCCCAGCCCGACCGGCACCATCCCTGGGCCTCTGCAGGATCGAGCTGGGTCTCGGACGCCGCCGCCTCCTGGGCCGCCCCATCTCCTGGGCGCTGGGCAGCAGGACAGGAGCCAGACGAGGAATTCAGCTGCTATTTCCCGGAAAGGGGACTCTGAGGACTAAGGAGCGCCCGCAACTGCAGCCCCTGTCCTCGCCTCCTGCCCGGCGGCCTCCCGTGCGGAGGGACAGTCCTCGCCGAGCAGCACCCGGTGGCAGGTGGGCCCGGCCGTCCAGACCCGCGCTGCCCTCCCCAGCTTGTTCAGCCCCGCCGCCCCCGTTCCTGGCTGTCTGGTGACCGCAGAGCCCACCTGCTTCTCGTCCTCTCCTCTCCTGGCCGCCATCTGTCCCGGCCTCCTCGTGGCGAGGCCGGGCTCTGGCAGGACCTTGTCCCGTCTGCCGGGGCGGCGGCTGCTCCCGCTTCTGCCCTGTGACCTGGGGCGCCATGAGGCTGCGTGTGTCCTTGTGCCCCGCGCCCCGGCTCCCCAGGGGCTGTCCGAGGAGCCGGGCACAGCATGACCGGGGAGCAGAGGGGTAGCCCAGGACACCCAGAGACGGAAAGGGGCAGCACGTGGAGGGCCCAGCCCTGCGGGCTGCTCCAGCCCTAAGCCCAGAGGGTCTTTCCGGAGCTCAGCGCGGGCCGTGCTGTTCCGTGAAGCTGCGGCCACGGGCGACGCCCCACCTCGGGTTTACCTCGTCCCCCACCTTCCCCACCCTCCTTGGGGCCTGCAGCTGTGTTGGTGCTTGGGGGCTAGCGCCCACACCCACTCAGACTGCTTTCTGGGGCGCTTGGGGTGGGGGCGTCTGAGAGCTTTTGTGTACATTTGTTTATTTTTGAAGATTGATTTTATATGCACACAAGCTGGGGTGCAGACCAGAGGTGTGGGGGTGAGAGGATTCCCCAGAGACAGAGCGGGGAGCAGAACAGGTGGATCCACTGAAATCCACTGCTGAGGGGAGCAGCGGGGAGGCAGGAGGGGTCTGCTGCGCCCTGTGGGAAGCTCCCCGGCCGGGGATCAAACTCGTGCTGCAGCAGCTGCGGACAGCTTCATAGGATGAGACTTACCCCCTGTGCCCCCTGGGAGGCCCAGCACACACATTTAAGTAAATACCTTCCGTTTAAGTGCCGTGTCGGCTTCCAGGTGCCCGTGCCGCTGCGCACGAGCCAGCCGACTGCCTGTGTGTCTGCCGACACCTGAGCAGATGCAGGAAACAGCAGCGTGGGGAGTCGGGCCTTGGGGGTCCAGGTCTGTGAAATGGGCCTATGAGGTCGCTGCATTACACACTAGCCCAATTATGGAAATATGGAAGATTTATTATCTGGCTTTCGAAGTGGGTCAGGAATCTGGGGGCTGGCGACCCCCCAAATCCGGACTCACACATGGGAGACCTGCTGTTGGGCTGACCCGGCTCTGCTGCAATCCCCAGTCCTCACTGCCCGGGCCTCTCCGTGGGGCGGCCTTAGCACAGGCTCTGGCTTCTCCTGGCCCCCGGGGGAAGCCGCCGGCCTCCCGCGAGCTGGGCAGGGACGCACCGTCATTTCTGCACCGTCTACCCACTCGCGCGGGAAGGCATTGGCAGATGGGTGAGGCCCAGCGGGGGAGGCGAGGACCCCTTTCGAGGGTGCCAGCACTGAGGGCGCGCTATTCCAGTCGTGATGGAGGCCGACTGTTTCTGCAGGTCTTGGAGAAATCCCCGTGGGCCTCATTCTAGGAACCCCTTGGGTTTATTCCAGAAGTCACCTGACGGTGTCAAGCAATGCCTGCTGCTTTGTTCCCGGCTGTGCGGGGCGGCACACCCCAGCTCTCCTGGCTGCGTGGAGCTGGTTCTCAGACAAGGCTGGGAGCAGCACGGCCTCCCTGTGGGAGTGGGGTGGACAGACTCCCTCAGACAAGCCGGAGGACAGGGCGCCCCCAGCTCCCGAGAGTGAAACCACAGGCTTGGACGTAAGTGCTGGCCAGCCCAGGTCCACAGCCCCTGCCTTTTCGTGTAGGGGGCATGGAAGTGATGCAGCCCCCCTTGGAACTGAATCTGGCGCCCTGGGGATGTGCCAGTGCGTGAAGACAAGACTGTCCTCATGGAATTGATTTCGTGAAAATCATTTTTAAAAAATAATTAACAGAGTACCGTGGTTTTACATCTTTGTTAATATTTTGACCATATAGGATTTCTCCCAATAATGTGGTCACCGTACAACCCCACCACCCCAGCACCCAGAGTTGTCCACCACAGGCCATAGAGCTCCACGCCTCCCCCACCCCTATTTTCAACCCCCCCTCCCTCCTGGAGGCCCCAGATCTATGATCAGTTTTCAAAGGTTGGTTTTAAAGTCTGTCTTTGTTTGAGCCTTTGTTTGATTTCTCTGTATTCCACACAGGATGACCCCACCTGATATTTGTCTTTTTCCTTCTGGCTTATTTCACTGAGCATCATCCCTTCCAGCTCCACCTGTTGCTGTGAATAGCCTGAGTTTGCCCTTTTTGATGGCTGAGTAGTATTCCAGTCAGTCTATGGAGCACACCTTCTCAATCCATCCATGTGTTCGGGGCGTTTGGGTTGTTTCCGTATCTTGGCTACTGTAAATAGTGCTGCGATAAACACAGGAGTGCAGGTTTCTCGTGGAGCGAATGTGATGCCCCAAGAGGCCCAGAGAGGGAGGTCTAGGCTACACACAGACATTTGGGAAAATACAGGATATCACAGGGGCATGAGTGTAGAAGGAGCCCAAAGGAGCTGAAGACAACCTCGGTCTCTCCAACATATAGGAAAGGGAGGCAGCAAAGAATAGGGCAAATTTCATGTCATTGGTCTCTAAGCAGCATTTGACCAGCTGGGTCAGCAGTTGACTTGATTTGCTCCTGGTTTTTGGACTGCCACTGGGTCCTCCTACAGCCAGCCTCAGTACCCCAAGCCCCCTGTCCGGAATAAGCACACCCAGGGAACACTCGCTCAGCAGCCGTCAAAAAGGGCTTTGTTCTTCAGACCAGTGGTAGGTTCATCGCAAAATTAAGCTGAAGGAACAGAGATCGTCCATGTTCCCTACTCACACCCTGCACAACCTCTCCCACTATGAGCGCCCCGCCACAGGACCCTCATGTGACAATGATTCTGTGTCCTCCTCACCCAGAGGCCACGGTCTACATGCGGGCCCCTCTGGTGTTGTCCACCCGAGGGATTTGGACAGATCCCCTGGAGTGACTTGAGTCCACCATGATAGGATCACAGCAGTTTCACTGCCCTAAAAACCCTTTGTCCAGCAGCAGTTTTTGTAGTTTTTAAGCAGAGGTGTTGGCTTCCAGAAAAACCCCAGATGAGGTCCTCAGCCTCGTGGAGAACATGGTGGGTGCCCCCGTCCACAGGCTTGGAGTCCCAGCTCCCGCCTGCCTCCCCGCCCCAGGTCCAGCTGTGAGGCTTCCTCCCTCTCACGTCCCTTTGTTTTTCTGTTCCATTTATAGCACGTGGGGATGTTCGTCTGGCTCTTGAGTCAAGCTCTCCTTGTTTAAATGTCTTCTAAAAACTGTTATCTGCCGGAGCAGAGGTCCACCCAGCCCCGGGCCACAGCACCGTCTCTGCCGCAAGGGTCTACTTAGGGGCCAGCTTTGATTTCTTTTGGGTGTGAAGCATCCCTCATCTCAGCTCCCAAGAGCTGACCCTGAGGACAGGCATAAGGAGGCTGAATTTCATTTAGGTTAGAGCCTCAGGGAGGTGGCCCTTACAGAGCGAGAATGCTGATTCTTCATCGTGGAATAAGAAAAACGTTATCTTGTTTTGCATCAAGTTTCAATGGAAGTAAGTGATGGAAGTTGCCTTCTGCCCTGTACAGTGCCTTGTGGATTGTAGTTGTTGCTAAGAAGGGTCATCAACGGCCAGCAGGCTCCTTCTATAGATTCGGTTCACAGAAACCTATTGTATTTACGGCGGTTTATTTAAGTAAAATGCAGTAAGCAAAGCAGTTTAAAAAATGCGCATTTGCCCTGCATCCACCCTGTGCCCCAGGATCTAGTGCTGTAACCAGATATGGACCAGAGGCAGTGCCAGACTGAGGGAAAAGTCTGGTCAATTTAATCAATCCAATAAGAGCATCCTTTCAAACTGGTCCAAAGATTGGAGCCCAGACCTCTAGCTGAGTTTTCTGATTCAACTGATAAGATGTTTTGGGGTTGTGTAGATACTACTTAAGAGATCAAGGGTCAAGTAGCAAATGGAGAATCTAATTGGGCTTAAAACTTGGAGTCCCTGCATTGGGCAAGGCTGAGCTCACCACTGGTTCCTGGAAGAGGCCTCTGAGCCTTGGGGCGGAGGCCAGGCAGGCAGACTGAAGGACTCTGGAGGGGCGCGTCAGCTTCATTTCTCTGGCGTTAGTCAGGGAGCGCCTTCCTGTGGAGCTCTGGCCTCTGATTCTCCCAAGCACCACTCGCGATGACACAGTGATGGATAAGCTTCCTGAGGGATGCCCCTTCGTTAATGCGCCTGCTCTCTGGGGAGCTGTTCTTCCTTGCTCTGCTTCCTGTGCCTCCATTTGGGTCAAAGCACTGACCCACACCACCCTGGGGCCCTCAGCTTATCAAGACCAGCCTCTTCTCTTTCTCAGAACCAATTTTATGAACTGAGACCAGAAACAGACTCCGAGGCCCCACACAGAAGGAAGCAAGCTCAGGAAACTGAAGTCTGGACGACGAGGGGCAGATCAAGAAGGGGAAGAGCAAAATGGGATCTCGGTGTGCTTACGCCAGCACCTGGTACGCAGCGGGCACCCGCGAGGTGTTAGCTGCCACAACCGCTGCTGTCACCGGAATCTCTCACGGCTGCTGATTCCTCCTCACTTTGCAATCGTGACCCCTAAAACCCTGCAGAGCTGGCTGATGCAGAGCTCCTCGCATCGGGCTGGACACAAAGGCGTTGCTCCATGAAAGTCCCCTTCTAGATGCGTCTCTGGCTCTCCCAGAGTGCCTAGCATCGAGGTGATGCTGGCTTCAATCTCTTGGCTGAATAAAGAGGCTTCTTTTTTTTTTTTCCTGCGCCAGCAAATGGGGTTTTTCAGCGGGCACTGTGGAGGGCACTGAGGGAGGGGGGTGTGGCCACCAGCACCAGGACTGGCATTTTCTCCTGGGGAAATCCAGGTCTCCCTGGGCTTCTCAGCAGTGCTGCCAGCTGCTCCCTGCACCGCGTCTCTGCCTCCTCCGCGCTCCCAGTGGCTGCCTCAAAGACACTGACCCGTCTGCTTCCCTCCTGTCCAGGGCAGGGACCGTGCGGCGCATGCGGCTGAACTGGCTTACCCGGGCAGCAGTCGGTGGAGAAGGGTGACTGCAGGCGGAACTCAGGGCTCCAGACTCCCGGCCCAGTGCTCTTCCCAAGGAGCCTATTTAGCCCCCACTTGCCCTCAGAATAAGCAACCCACATGAGTCCCATTTCCTTTTGTTCTCAGCTGACTGTCTATTAGCAAGGGGATGGACCCAGTTCATTTCTAGTAAACTCTGCTCATGAATGCCATCTCCGGGAGATGTGGCCTCTTTTCAAGGCACTTCTATGTGGTCTCCAGGTGCTACCATAGGTTGGGTGGGGCATTGTCTTTAGAGGAGAAAACGTCTGTCTCTGAGGGTAAGAAGAACCTGTGGGCAGCTGGCGAGCTGGCCCGGGACTGGCGAAGGTGGGATGGCTACTGGACCTGAGAGCCTGCTCCTCTGTTTGCAGCCGGTGGGCTGATTATTATGTTTGCCCCAGTCTGCTTTGCACCTTCAACTACAAAGGCTCATTCCCTCAGCCTCTCTTGCAGCTGAAAGTGGTCATCTGACCATCCTGGCCCATGCGCCTAGATGAGAATCTCTGGATGCTTCAGGGAAAACTTCTTCTTTTCTTTTTTGATTTATTTTTATTTTTGCATACAAGCTGGGGTGCAGGCCAGAGGCATGGGGCGACAAGAGGGGTCACCAGAGACAGAGTGGGGAGCAGAACAGGCAGATCGACGGAAACACACTGCTGAGGGGAGCAGCGGGCGAGGCGTCTAACTCGGGCCGCCAACGGCTCCACAGCGCAGCGCTTAACCACTGCGCCACCAGGGAGGCCCCCAGGGAAAACTTCTTAATGAAAAGGACAGATGTTTCTGGGGTGCCTTACCATCTCCTTTCTCTCTTCCTTGAATGTGGATTTGATATTGGAGTAGGCACAGCCGTCCTGAGATGACTAGGTGACAGAAACCCAACAAACTAATGTGAGCGTAGAAAGATCCAGAATTTAGAGTCATCACTGAGGCCTTAAACAGTATCAATAACCACATACCTCCAGACGCCCAACAAGGTAAAGCACTAAGCAGACAACTGGGGGAGTGGGGAGATGTTCTAAGGAGGGGAGTGCCCCCCCAAGCCAAGAGGGTCGCCAAAGTCTTGGTTCTGTCTCAGGGCTGAATGGACAGCTAGGGAGGACCGCTAGGAAGTTCCTCCTCCCTGTACTCACAGGGGCTCTGCTGTGAGCTGTCCGCCAGCATGGTGCTGATCTGCACATTGCACTACCTGGCTGTTGGCCATGGGAGCTGTGATTGCAAATGCCCAGCAACTCAGGAGCAAGTAGAGGACACAGGGTGAGTGTGTGAGAGTGTGTGTGTGTGTGTGTGTGTGTTGTGTGTGTGAGAGACAGTGAAATGTGATCCTCTTCCCATTTAGTGAGAGTAGGGGAGGGTCACAGAGAGAGTCCATTTACCGTGGCCTTTCGCTAAGAAGAGTTTGAATCTGGCTGGATCTGGCTGAATCTGGCTGGGCTTCATGTGGGGGCCACCAGGCCACGGTCAGAGAGCCTGATTTATTTCCCAGACCTGTTGGTTCAACGTGGGACAAAAGGGGGTGTATGAAGAGGACTCCCCTGGTTTGGTGCTGATTTTCAAGGAGGTGAGTAAGACAATGCTTCATCTCAAGGACAGGCCCTGCCAGGCTCTCCTGGGACATTCTCCCTGAGATTGTGCCCGGATTCCAGGGACAGACTTCAGGCCAACATTTTTCTTTTGCACACTTCAAAGATTTTTGCATGCAAAAGTGCAAAGATGCATTTTGGGGGGTATGTATTTTTTGCTGTCCAATCTTGTCACGACGTTTCCAAACAGGACAGAACATAGAATTTTTGCTCCTTGTTCCCCTCCCTTATATGCACAAGCAGAAGCACTTTTTGTTGATAGTAACTACAGAGAAATTGACATGGATAAAAACAAAACAAAAACCAAACAGGTCAGTTGCTAAGTTACATGAAGTCTTAAAAGCTTCTGAGAAATAGCCGATACTGATCTTGGTTGAAATCTAAATGGAGCTTCTTTTGACCCTACTTAGCCCCATTCTCACTCTTTCACTGGCCCACCTAGTGGATTTTTTTCATCTCTTGGGTTTTCTTTCAATTCGCTGTATGGTGCTTCTGTATCTCCCAACCTCTGTCACTCAGCCTTGGGCTTAGGAAGGGGTTATTCTCTTTCGTGGAGGGTGTGAGGTGTTGAGAAGAATCTGATGATCCAGGATGACGACTGGCCCTATCTCCTCTAGGAGTCCCACGCCAAGCTTATGGATATATCTTCTCCTATGGCTTGTGGTTGGGAATTTAAAGAAAGTCTTAGATTGCTGTATCTTTGGATTTAACTCTGATTTCATTTTCCTACCTCCGTTTTCAAATTGCCAAACTTTTCCCATATTTCTCATTCAAGGTCCATCTTTTCTGTGAAGCCATTCTAAGAAATCCAGCACAGAAAGATGTCTCCTTTTGGCATTTAGAGTCAAGAGATGCAAGATCACTTGATTAACACTAAATTACTCGTATATTACATTGCTCCCAACCAGAATGTCTCTCTAGCTCTTTAAGAGTTCACAGATGCCCCTCAGGTAATTGAATTCACAATATTTTGAAACATTCTGGATACCAGCACTAGAAATCCTGAGATGAGTAAAGAATGACTTAATCACAATTTCAGTACAATCTCCAGATTTTTCTGGTGGTCATTCTTTCTTCTGTCTGCCTTTGGTGTGCTGTCCACTAGTTCATCTGTTCTTTCTAGCCAGTCCTCCACATGCTTCACGCACGCGCTCTCCTAGCCACTGAGATACGTGTTCTTTCACCTGTCTAGCTGCTCAGTTTTCCCCAAGGCAGGTCTCTGTTTCCTCTGAGGGTGGGTTCCCTACCACTGGACTTTCTTTACAGAACTCGGTCCTCTGGCACCCAGACAAAATGTACTCTGCCAGATATCTGTGGGGTGATCTTCCAATCACATTCTGTTTGGGAACTTCAGCTTTGTCGAATTCCAGATTTAACAAAAGCTTCATTAGTGGGTGATTATCCACTTTACAAAGGATTCCTTTAAATAGCAAATTCCGAGAATGGGCTTAAAATAGGTTTAATTTAACCTCAGTCCAATTTGTACACCCTGTTCAATAACATGCTGATTGTTAAAGACGAGGGACACTTCTGCTTATTTATAGACTAATTGCTTGTTTGTCCTTTCAAACTCCCTACTTCTTACTTAGGTGATCACACTCCCTCCTTCAGGTTCTTCAAGATTCACTCCCTCTGCTGAAAAGGATAGTTTTCTGGTGATAAGAAGTGCCTTGGGGTGGCCCCAGTTGGTCCAGTCATCACAATTGCCTATGACCAAAGAGATGGCATTATCCACAGAAGACTTCCCCAAGACACAGTCTCTCCCATCTCTCTAGATCTCTCTATCTCTGCCTGTCTTCTATGTCTCCACCTCTCTGTTTCTCTTTCAACACAACAAGTCAGCAATTGTGGTGTTCACAAATGCTTTTCATCTGGGGCTCTGTGTTCCCACTACCATGATAGTGTTAACCTACGCCTGGCTTCTGAGCTCATAAGAGAGGCAGACCAAGGTCTCATCACCTCTACCCACCACCAGAACCAGAGGGGTCGCTCACCCTCTGTGCCTTCTTCAGAAACTATGTCTGCAACTGCACAGCAGACAGCACTGCGTAGCGCAGTGCACGTGACCTGCAGCTCTCATGCTATAGTCGTGTCTGCAGGATTCTGCTGAATCTGGTGGAAAATGAAGGCAACTTTTTTTTTCACTTAACAATTGGATATTTTGGGAGACAGTCTATACGGGGTCTACCCTGCTTAGAGGGAGGGGTTAGCAAATTGTTATCTTCGTCTCCTAGCTGTCTTCCTAAAGTCTCACCTCCCTTTCTCATGAAAATTTCTCCTCTTTAACTGTGGATCTCAAATGTTAATGTGCCTGTGAATCATCTGGGGAACTTGTTAAAATGCAGTTTCTAATTTAGTACAGTTGATATGGGCCTGAGATTTTTTTTTTTTAAATCTCTAACACGTTCCTATGCGATACTGATGATGTTGGTCTATAGACTCGCTTCGAGTAAGAAGGCTTTCTAAGCTGCTAGAGTGCTCATTCTAAGTGCAGGTCTGACCTGGTTGCCTCTACTCAATCCAGAATAACCCTCATTGCGTCCAAGTTAAATCCAAACTCTCTAGATGGCTTGCAAGCTTCCATCTTCCTGGCTTCATCTGTCCCTGTGTCGCCGCAGAGCTGGTGATGCTTGCCCTCACTTCGGCACAGACTCAACCCGGCTGATACCACCGCCCCCCCCCCCCATTCAGCTCCCGTGTTGCCACCTCGGGCTACCCTTGCCTGCCCGTCCAGGCCTCCTGCTTCCTCCTGGTGCTTCCGCAGTACCTGCCCCGCACCTGCACCACCCGCGGGCTGGGAGGTTTTGTCTGTCTACCTTTCT
>PVIJ01001824.1:64703-83610 GCA_004024925.1 Scalopus aquaticus
CAAGCCCACGTCTTCGGGATCCACCTTATACCCCCCCCTCACCCCCTCCCGCCCCCGCCTGAGGACATGAGCCTGAGGCCCGGGAGTCATCACTAATCCCGTGGCCTGAACACTAGCAGCAGTTAATTCATTGCTGTTGTTTGGAAAATGCTAATTAATCAACATGATTTGTCCGGTGCTCAAGGGAAAACGTCAAACTGTTTTAAAAGCAACATTCACCTCGTCAGGTGACCGAGTGCTGTCCAGGCAGGCGGTGCGTCTCTGCCGGCTGCCCTGGGGAGAGAAGCACCTGGGCCTCCTTTTAAAAATTCCTATGCGGGGCCTCCCTGGTGGCGCAGCGGTTGAGCGCTGCGCTGTGGAGATGTCGGCAGCGCGCGATGCGAGTTCCACGCCCCCTCGGGGAGATTCCCACAGGGCGCAGCAGACCTCTCCCGCCTCGCTTCTGCTCCCCTCAGCAGTGTGTTTCCGTCGATCTGCCTGCTCTGCTCCCCTCTCTGAGTCTGGTGAACCCTCTCGCCGCCCCATGCCTCTGGCCATACCCCAGCTTGTATGCATAAATAAATCTTAAAAAAAAAATACCTGTGCCTGGGTCCAACCCCAAGAATTAGGATTTAATTGGTCCGGGGATAGGGTCTGGAGTCGATATTTTAAAGAACGCCGCCTGAACTTCATTGCAGGAAGCCTTAGAACCAGCCGTCTGAAGAGCTGTCCTTAGCTGCGGGAGCCTCTCCGACGGCCGCTCCCCTCGGGAGCGCTTGTGTCCACGGCTTCCTGGCGACCAGCAAAGACGGCGACGTGCTCAGTGCCTGGGTTCCCAGCTCTCAGACAGGTGCACGTCTACGCCGCTTGCAAAGAGAACCCCACTCATCGCCCCGGTGGGCTTGAAGCAGAGAGGGGAAGTCAGCCTGGGCCCCGGAAGCGTTGGCTGCCGAGCTCTGGAACGACGCAGCGGGGGGAAGAGATAAAGTCCCACTACTCTTCGTCTTCCGTGCGTCCTTTTGGAAGGAGTCGTTTACTTGACGCATTGGGCATCTTAGAGACTCCAGGTTTGACTTGGAAATGAGGTCATTTTGGAAATAAAGCCGCGAGTGGTGTCTTCCCTGGACAGAGTCGGCGCTAGTCCTTACGCGCGAGGCGAAAAGCCCTGCAGAATCGCAGGTGCTTCCACTCGGGGCTGCCCCTCGCCCCCGGGCTCACGGGGCAGATGCAGGCTAGCAGGGCCGGGAGCTGCCCTCCCACAAAAGGCGCTCTGCGTCTCCGGCCGCCACGCTCTCCGCCAGCAAACCCCTCGGCCTGAGGCCCCGGAGTCCGCGATGGCCGAGGCTGGTAGGTTTCTGCTGCCGCGGGCAGCTCAGCGCCCCTCAGTACCTGCTGGTTCCGGGGAGGTTGGTGTCTTGGCTCATCCGTCTTCCCAGCAGATTTCCCACCTCCAGCTTTTCAAAGTCTTTTCTGAGTAAGGTCAAGAGTTTTAATGTGCTTTGGTCTTGGGCTGAAATGCCTTGATAACCCTAGCGGAAAAGTTGGGAATATTCTTCCAGGTAAGTTGGTGGGGAGCTGTGAAAGCAGCCCCGCGTGGTCTAACTTCAGCGAGGGGAGCGGCTCTTTGCTCACTTCTGTCTTCTTTCCCCTCTTCCCAAGGCCTTGCGGCTTGTAGATGCCCATGAATGCCGGTAACTAAGTGGCACTGAATATGCTGAGTGCTTATTATCCGCAAGTACTTTGTATATGCAGATGTCTAGTGAAATCTTCCCGGCCGCTGAGAGGAGAGTAGCATTGCTGCCCAATCTTACAGATGAGACAGTTGAGGCTCAGGGACTTCACATAAGATGATTCCACTCGTGGCAGAAACAGGATTCAGCTTAGGTGTGTGTGGTTAAAAAGTTTGCTCTTCACTGGACTTTGCATCTTTTTTAACTTGAAGTCCTGTTGGTGGTAACATCAAAGCTCCAGGTGTTCGTCCCTGGGAATCGGCGTGTCTGTCCTAGGCACCACTTAAAGCCCAGCTCCGCTCCACCTGGTGTATCTTAAACCCAGGAACGTGTCAATCAGAATGGTGGGCGGGGAGCGGGGGTAATCCGCAGAAATGCAGATTCCTGGGCTCCATCTCATGAGACTCTGATTCAGTTGGTTTGGGGTGAGCCCAGAACTCTGCAAACCTGGTCTCGGGCTGGGCGAGTTGCCGGCGCATCGACCCCATTTTCCTGGCGGGCTCTTGTGACATGGTGGTCAGAGGGGCTGGGTCTCCCCCGCCCAGCCCCGCCCCAGTGCAGCCACATCAGGAGGCCTCAGGGGAGTTCTCGTGCGCCGGTCTCGGACGAGGCAAGTAGCTTCACCTGTTCACACACCTGTTCTTCACCGAGGTCAACAGCTTTAACGTGTAAATCGCACACAGCAGAAGCTCTTGGAACACATAGAGGGGCTCCCCCGCCCGAGCTGCGTTCTGTCTGCCTCCTTAAGTGTGGCGTTTCCGTCAGCCCTAAATATTAATTCTGCATAGTTACAGAGGTGTTAGCTCAAAATCTCAGGTAACATGAGCTTCTTCCTCCCCGTGAATTCTGGAATGTGGCTGGGGGAGATGCTGAGGCTTGGAGCAATGGCGGGATTGCAGGTCATTTTCTGAACTGCTCGGGGGCACCTGGGAATGGCAGTGTCCATTGGCTCCACGAGGGGACACTCGTCCTTGCCAGAGACTCTGGGGGCCATCTTCAACAGTTCCAGTTACTCCTGAAGCAAACGAGCACCTGCGAAATGTATCAGGCACCAAAGAAATGAACAGGACGCGCCTCGTGCAGTGGGAAAGCGGCAGCAGCGGGAAGACTGCACGTCCTTCACGGGGTGAGGGCCCGAGACCCTCGAAGCCTCTCAAGCCTCCCTGCAGCCACAGTCCAGCCTCCCTTCCCCCCAGAACTGTCTTCCTTCCAGAGTTTTCATGTTACTCATTCCCTGACTTTCCTACTTCTATAGGAATCAAGCTGCTTCATATTCTACGGTAGGGCCCTCGACAGGTTATTAGCACGATTCAAGGGTCAGACTTTCTGAATTTTCATCTCAGTTCTCTCACCATGTGTGCAATACAGGGCAAGTAACTGAGCATCTCTGTGCCTCGGTTTCTCATCTGGCCTTAGAACTCTGAGAAGCAAACGAGTTTATGTCCTAGACCTTAACAGCAGGATGCTTCCTGATGCCTAAGAAATTGTCTGCTGGTGTTATTCTTTTTTAAAAAAGATTTATTTATTTATGCATACAAGAACTGGGGTGCAGAGCCTCCCCGGTGGCGCAGCGGTTGAGCGCTGTGTTGTGGAGCTGTCAGCAGCGGCGACGTGAGTTCGACGCCTGGCTGGGGAGAATCCCACATGGTGCGGCAGACCTCTCCTGCCTCGCCCGCTGCTCCCCTCAGCAGTGTATTTCTGATCTGCCTGTTCTGCTCCCCGCTCTGGCTCTGGTGAACCCTCTTGCTGCCCCATGCCTCTGGCCTGTACCCCAGCTTGTATGTATAAATAAAAAATAAATCTTTATATATATATATATATAAAATAAAATAAAAAAAGAACTGGGGTGCAGGCCTGAGGTGTGGGGGTGAGAGGATTCACCAGAGACAGAGATCTCATAGGCAGATCGACGGAAATAGACTGCTGAGGGGAGCAGCAGAGGAGACAGGAGAGGTCTGCTGCGCCATGTGGGAAGTCCCCTGGTACGGGATCGAACTCGTGCTGCAGTGGCTGCAGACAGCTTCATAGTGCTGAGACAACCCCTGCACCACCAGGGAGGCCCCGGTTTTTTATTTTTAAATAAATCTAATTTATTTTTAAACTATTCATGGTCACAATAGAGTAGGGGTCAGAGACTGTCCATCCCATGTGGAAAAAACTTTTAAATTCTAACAACTGATCAGTTCTATAGGGAAAAAATCACAAAGGCTATTTGAATTTTAGCCTAAAAATAGTCAATCTATTGACTCTGGATTAACATGCCATTTCTAGAAAGCCCCAAGAGATGAATTTTCATCACCATCCCATCTGAAGGAAGGAACATGGCAGTTTCTGCCTGTTGGAATCTGCCTTCAAAAGTCCTCACTTGCCACAGCACCCAGATCGCGGCGCACCAGCTGCCACCAGCGTCACGGGCTGCTGGGCCGCGCTGGCCGGGGAACAGGGGCTGGCCGTCCCCGTAACCTAGCGCCTCTGCTCTTTCGACCCTGAACACTCACATGTGTGCACACACATGCACACACATACACACACATGCACAGGTCACCCACAGCCACGTACAGAGAAACACACACAAAGACACGAGGCAGGTCACCCACAAACTCACACAGCCCCCCCACGCCCTGCACGTGCCCCTCTCGTGGGCAGGGACAGAACAGAAAGGGCAGCCTCAGACCGTTAGTGGACAGTCCCCCGAAAGGACAGAGGGCTGGAAAACCAGCCCCGAGAACAGGGCCACTCAGAGAACTGGCAGGAGGCATGACCGAGGAGGGAGAGCCAGGCGTGGGCCGCAGGCTGGGCTGGGGGCCTCAAGCCCGTGCTCGGTGACCCGGTGATGTGGGGATCCACTGATCTGGGGATGGGGCGGCAGGCGGCCTGGGTGGAGAGCAGCTGTGTGACTCTGTGGTCCCCGCATGCTGTGAGAGGTGACACTGGAAGAATTACGTGGCCGTGGCTCGTCACTGGGGCTGTTTTGCCCTGCAGGGCGGTTTGGCGGCATCTGGGGACATTTTTGAGTGTCACAAATTGGGGTGTGATGCTCCCACGTCTGGTGAGGAAAAGGCAGAGGCTTTTAAACCCCCTGCAGCCTGCAGGACAGAATCTTCTCGCCTAAACCATCAGCACAGAGGCTGAGGGAGCCGGCTCACAGGGACGCACAGGCGGGCAGCCCGTGTGAGGAGTGCCGGGCTGGAGTGCTTGGGTGGTGAGACGGAGAGTGAGTTTTCATTTCCCGGAAGGAAAAGACCCAGAAAAACTCCCAGAGTCTGAGCTAGATACTGCCCCAGCTCCCCGACCTCACTCAAGGCTGAGCAGGGCGGTGAGGTGGCCAGCTCAGATCCCCAGAGGCCCCCCACCAAGGGGGGGCCTGGCTCCCAGCAGGGGGCATCCCCAAAGCTGCGTCCCCCCCAGGTCGGTGTGAGACTCAGCACCAGGTGTGGGTGCCATTATGTTTCCTGCTTTTGCTTCCAGTCCACGCGTTAGAGAGCAAGAGCGAGGGCGGCCGTTGTGTGTTCTGATTAGAAGCTTCACATATCAAGTCCCTGTATTTGCAGGATGCTGTGAGCCAGAAAGCCTGTGTGTGTGTGTGTGTGTGTGTGTGTGTGCACACGCGTGTGTGGTGAGAACCACATATTCAAGCCATTCCCTATTTCTGCGCCTCATCCTGCCAATTACAATCTGCTTGGTGGTGTGAAGCTGACAGGCGGCAGCAGCGATGGAGACAGGAGACGATGAACAAGGGCTTTGTGCATTCTCAGCTTCAGAGAGGCTGTTCAGTGGGGCGGACAGGCATGTAACTGGCAGGTTTAGGAATCAGTAAAAACCAAGAACTGGAAGTCCTAATTTATCGTCTGTTTCAATACAAGGCTAGACACAGGCTATTTAATATAATGCATTGTTTACAAGTGGAGGAGAGTGGAAGTTATTGATGCATTACAAATGCAGGCAAATGCATCTCATAAGCCAAGGGGTAGGTAATAACAATTGCAGAAGACTAAATTTGACTTTAATCCCCTGAAGAATGGCATGCATACAGCTTACAATGATAAAAGCTGGGGGAGTTTGGGAGAGGGGAAGAAGGGAGGGAGAGGAGACAGAGGGAGACAGAAGGAGACAGAGGGGAGAGAGACTGAGAGACATAGAGAAATGAGAGCTGATTTTCTCCTGGGATTATGTATTTCTCGATTAGGAAATAGAGTGGAAATGGAAAGAAAAGATTTTTTTAGACCTTGTTTTGATAAACTGCATCGGCTTGGCTGGGGGTTCTCGGGAGCGGGTCTGGCGCTGCGGTCAAGCAGCTTGGAGTGATTTACAGACCTGCCAATCCCTTAGATAATCCCAAAGGCAGAAAATAGAAAACAAGTTCTCATTTGATTAGTGCAAGCCTGTTCAGTGTCCCCTGCCCGGGCCAGCAGCGCCCTGGCCGCGGGGTGTGAGCAGGCTGGCCTTGTCCCTGTGGTCAAAATTCCCCGCTGCCGACCCTCGGCCACGGCGCCCAAACACTGCAGGCGTCCCGAGAGAGAACATGGGAGATGCAGGTGCCAGCAGAAACCATGTCCCGGGACCCCCGTTTCCAAGGCTGCAGAGAGAGTGGCTTTGGAATAAGCAAAATAGGGCCCCCGAAATTTCTGCTGCGTTATTGACAAGGATCCCCATATTCAGAGTGAAAAATCTTACAGATGGGAACCTCATAGCCCTGTAGCAGCCGCTGCTCCATGGAATGGAATTTAAGAGCAGTTCGCATTTACTGGGTGTGCGCCATGTGCCGGGAATCTCCGTGTGTCCTGTCTCCACTCTGGGACATGTAGAAACTGAGGCACGGAGGGAGACAGGTGGACAGGACCGTGGCTCGGTGCTAGCCTAGGTCCACCTGGCACCCCCACCTGGCGGCCCCACAAGCCGCCATCTCGGGCTGGCCAGCCCAGCTTGGATTTCCATTATCAACACGGCTCACATTTGCCTGGTTTAGGGCTGTGTTTGCGGTACGCCATCTGCCCTCTCTGGTGATCCAGTGGCAAACAGAGGGAGAAAGAAGATTGGCACTGGAAGATCTTTCTCTAACAACTCTCTAACCGTGAGGGCCAAGTGCGCCGGCCCAGGCCTGGGAGCGCAGGATGCCGTCGCGTGGGGGGTTGCACTGAGGGGAGCAAGGTGAATTACTGGGAAAGACAGAGAGAATTCCCGGGGACCCCATCTGTGTGCCTAAGCTGGTCGGCTCCTAAGGGGAGCCCATCACTTCACCTCTCTCGGCCCCCCCAGCATGCTGGGCCCTCGTTAAACATTTGTCGGCTATCTGACATGACAGCGTCCAGGCTGACGGAGAAGCTGCCAGCCCGTGTCCTCAGAAGGGCTGAGCCCGGAGAGAAAACATCTCTTTATTTGGAAGAATGAGCTTGACCATTTGCCTATGACTTTGGGCTAAGCAGACCGCACAGCCTGGGGTCCTGCTCCTCTGGAATTGGCGCATATTTCTGTGCTTTGTGTCTTGGGCGTATTTGTCCTTGAGGCACTGTGAGGTCTTCGCTTGCTCCCAATTTCCTGAGGGAGTCTCTGGGCAAGTCTCTAGAGGAGGCCAGTCTGTCCTCTGCTGCCTCAGAGAGAGGCTAAGCTGTCCCGGCAAATACGCGTGCCCTAGGCCCTCTCGGCTTTTTCCTTCTCTCTCTGAGAACTGTTCCTACGATGGATCCTCCATGTTTGCCGCACCACAAGCCTGAAAATCAGAGGGACCTTTGTTCTTTCTCCTGACACTCAGTCCACTCGACCACCCATCCTAGCGACTTCCCTTGGGAGAGTCTCCTAGGTCAGCTCAGGTTTTCATCGTCTTTCATTTGAGCAACTGCAGGAACCTCTTACTGGTGTCCCTGCCCCCGGCTCTCAATCCACTTTGCCCCTGTGCATGGCAGAGGCTTCCTAATGCAGCGTTTTTCAAACTGTGCCCCGAGGAGCCTTAGGGCCCCCCAGATCTTATAAGGCTTTCGACAAGCGGTGGGCCGGGGCCCACCAGTCCAGAGGGGTCTCTGGGGACCCTCTCTGCAATTCAGCTAGTTCCAATCTGCAGGTTTTTTTGAGATTTGAAAAATAGAGACTTAAAAAGCCATAGAGAGGGAGCTTTTCTTTTTAATCTGTTGTAGGACTTTGGCCGGAGATTTTGCTTAAATCTACTGCAAAGACGTTCAGAAAATCTCGCCTCAAACACAAGCGCCAGCGGGATGGAGACTTGGTCCGGAAGTGAAGGCTCCAGGTTGGTCACTCACATGACTTCTGTGGTTCCCAAGGCTTGTGGGGCCTGGGGACATTTGGGTTTCTTACAAACCGGGGGGATGGGCAGTGGGAATGAGGGGCACCCGAGGAAAGGAGGGTTGAGTTGATTATCAAATCACGGAAAAGGCGACTCTGGAAATGGTTTGCGCTGATGTTGAACTCTAACAGATTGAATTAGTCACTTAAAATCGAAAATGGTCCAATTACACAGGTATGAGCTAGGGAGGGGACCTGAGAGAGGATATAAGGCAGGGCAGGAGCCCCCTTGGGACTCCCAGGCTCCTACTTCATTCTTGGCCTCAAAAGAAGAAAGAAGCATCCAGAACCCAACCTCTGAAGAGAAGCCAAAGAGATTGCAGTGACCGGTGTCCGCGCCTGGGACGTGGTGTTTCTAACACCGCCTCTGGTGACCAGCGCCACTGGCCGGTGCCGCCCAGCACTGATGACCGTTGACTCTCTGTCTCCGGTCGCCTGAGAGCTGTGGACCACCTCTGGTCGTCCGGCACCACCTCCCACGGCTGCTGCCTCGGTCGCTGTCCGGCCCAATGTCCAGCAGCTCCTCCGACCTGCAGGCTGCAGCTGGGGCTGCTGCGGCCTCATCTCAGCGTCCACGCCTGTGAGCGCCTCTGAGCAGGTCCTGGCCCGCCGCTTGCAGTCATGCACACGGGTGAGAACCCACAGTGTCCTGTCGTCTCCCTGACCACTGTGCTGCTGGCCTGCGCTAGCCCTGGGGCCCTGTTTCAGAACCAAGGACAGGGCTCACTGGTTCTCCAGCTTTCTCTCTGCTCTCACATGGAGCACATGAGGCTGTCCCAGCCTGGAAAAGCATGATCTTGATTCAGGAATTTGCTGCTTCTGCTTGTCCAGTGCGTGACCAGCACCTGGCCAGGATGGAGGCTTGGGGTGAATGAGTCAGTGGAGGGGAACACGGCCTCTGCACAGCAGCAGGGTCTGCTGGTGACCCCGTGTTCGGTCGCCATAGCCACTGAGCCAACTCAGAAACTGCAAATTGCTGTTCCAGTGTGAGGCAGCATCATTATTATTTTTCTCTTAGCGTTTGAAAGAGCATGAAACTGCAGGCCTCGGAGAAGAATGAGGCTATATTTTAAAAGCGATTTTACTATGCTTGCTCCAAAAGAGGTTTAAATTGGTTCAGAAGAAAAGACTTAGAGCTAGTCAAACTTAAATCATTAAAACAGGAGCAAAATGGCAAGACGCAAGTCATCAAAGGGAGTCGGGAGCGACTGATAGTGGCCACGCGGCCTGGCCATTGCTCAGCTGTGACCGCTGCTTCTAAACCCCACGCCCAGCTGTGTCACCTGGGAAGTAGCAAAGGTGGGGGTAGTTAGACCCCAGAAAATGGCAGGCACTTCACACCAGGGGATTTTTTCCTCTAGAAGAGCTGCTGGTTCTATTGCCCAGTGCCCCCTGGGCCAAGGAGGCTGCTGCAAGCCTGCGTGGTGTAATCCAGGCATTGGGGCTCGCTCCTGGGGACTGGCGCCCACATCCAGGGGAGCAGTTTCCGTGTGACTGCTGCTGGCAGTCATGATGGAATCTTCCAGCAGGGTGAGTGGTTAAGGGGAGAGGCATTGTCTCAAAGACCCTTTGTTTTCAAGGAACAAAGCCCACTCAACCTGCTTAAGCAGAGAGGAAGTCATCCAGGTGTGGCTGCAGGTGTGTCTCAAAGAACCCAAGGACAGCAGACACCTGAGTTTCACAAGGGCCTGGAACCAAGAGTTGGGAAGCCCTCGGGAGAGCCCCCCCTAGCCCCGTCCTCTCTCCCCCACTCTCTCCCATGCATATTCTCAGTCTGCTTCTCTCTGGGCATCTGCTGCGTCTATTTCTCTGCAGACCACATTTCTCAGTTCTGCTCCATATGGACCCAAATACTCTACCTCATCTTGATATGTAGGGAAGCAAAATTCTGCCCCCCTGAAATATGTCTTTTTGCAGAGAGGTTAGTTTCATGGGGAGAGGCCCTGAAGGCTGGTGGGGGTTGCTTTGGGAAAGATGTTTACACGTAAGCTTCTGGAAGGCCTCGTGGGGAAGACCTTATCTCTCTTCAGTGGGGGAAACGGAACTCAGCCTGCATCTCTTGCCCACTGTGCCTTCCCCGTAGCCTCCCTAACCGGCCTTCCCTTCCTGCCCATCCAGAGTCCTTGGGCTTGAGCTGAGCTGTCTAAGAGGCCGCGTGGGCAAGTCAGTCAGTCCTGCTGGGTCTCTCTCAAGGAGAGAGGAAGGACACGTGTTCTTATTAGGCTTCCTATTGGCCTTTCCTTTTATCAACCTGTAATGCTTGTTTGATGACTTACCCAACCTAGAGGAACCCTGAGGGGTACAGATGATTTCCTTGGCACCCCAACAACCACATCCAAGCTTCAGTACTCAAAGGAGGCTAGCTAGATTTTTGGAAACAATGATTGCTTCTTGGAAGAGAGAATCTGATGGGCACGGTTGGATTGGGGGGCCAGCCGTGGGCCAGCTGGTTGAGGGTAAGGTCGCCTGCCGTTGCGTACTCAGCTGCACGCACAGGAGAAGGCTCTCTGAGCATGGGCAAAGCAGGACAGGGTGGCGGGGTGACGCCGAGTCAGTCAGAGCAGGCACTGTGTGCCGGGGCGCGTGTCCCAGTGCTGGGGAGGGGGGCCAGGCCTGGGCTGCAGGTGCATGCCACGTGTGCCAGACTTGCTTTCACTGCATCGTCACCCGTGACAAAATCCTTGACGTCCGTATTTCGGGTAATTCATCCAGCACGAAAGAGAACAGTGGGGAACAGGTAGCACAAAGAGGCCAGAGCAGTGGGAGCCAGGGCAGCGGGGACAAGTGTCCAGCAGCCCCCTGGGCTGACCCTTCTCTCAACAGCGAGCCAGCCATTCTCCCAAGACAGAAGACTTGATGTCATCCTTCAACCTCGCGTGTTAAAGCCCGATGAGCATTCATGGAGGAGGAGCTCTTGCTGTCTTTGTGCTACTCCCCACGGACACGCGGGAAGTCGCGGAGGGAGAGAGGACCCCTGCGAGCCTCTGATGACGAGTGGGACACCTATGACCGGGGAGGGCCGGGAGCCGCAGGCCAGCGCTGGGGTGACCGTCGCGCTGTGTGTGAGAGGCGGACGTCACCATACTCGCTCCGATTTATTGAGCATGTACTGTGTGCCAGCCGCTGCTTCAAATGCGATCCGTCCGCAAGTCCCAATCCCTGCTACAGCTGGCCGTGTGGACGTCTGCGCTTTCAGCCTGACTTTGAGGCTAGACAGCTGGTGTTCCGGAGGGAGCCAGAGCTGCAGAGCCGGTGCACGGCAGGGCAGGAGTGGGCCCCTTCTGTGCCCTCCCCACCCTGCCACATGCTCCTCCTCAAGAAACAGAGGCCGAGACGGGAAACGGAATCATGCAGAGTCATCCACAGTTACTGACAAAAAGCAGGGTAAGGACTTATGTCTATTTTAAGGACTTCTTTTCACTAGGAATTAATTTGGCATTTATTTTCATTTCAGCTTCCATGTGGTGATGAATATGCACCTTATTTGAAGTTGATGTCATCCACAGTTCCGTAAAACAGGTAATGCGGCCCTTTAGAGAGCACTCTTTAAAAATGGAAAAGCGGACACTATACCTCTTGTATTTTTTTGCGTCCCAATGTGGTTCTTTCCTCACTGCTGCTCGGTTCCGCGAGCGGAACATGCCCAGGACGGAGGGGAGTGGACGGGTGAGGGGCCTGGTGGTCCCGGGTCTGGGGCATTGGCTTCAAGCTGGAGAACAGCTCTCCTGTGTGATTCTAGAACTACCTGCCGTGAATGGTTTTGTTAGCTGAGTCTTCCTCCCAGAGAGGCAAACAAAACATTCCCCTTTGAATTTTGAAGACCTGAGAAGCCTGGTAGGAGAGCTGTCCTGAAAGCCAAAAGAAGCATCTGTGATTTCTTGCTCAGAACTTGCAAATCTTCGCAGGTGGACATCACGACTCCCGCACTCACGAGGCCTCATGAGTCTGTGTGTGTCGTCAAGGTCACAGAACAGCTGATTTGGATCACGCAGAAATCATTTCAACCCTGGCCGGATATTTTGGGGAATACTAAAAATTCTCACTTGGAAATGAAAAATGTAGATCCTACTTTTAAAAATCATGGACTCTCTATGGCAGCACATTCTACCATTTGGGCCATTTTTAAGTGTATATTTCAGTGGCATTAGCAAACTCCTAGTGCGATACAGCCATCCCCAACCATCTCTAGAACTTTCTATCTTGTCAACCAAACTGAAACGCTGTTCCCATTAAACACTCACTCCCCAAGCCCCTCCCCCAGCCTCTGGACACCACCTTGCTGGACTTTCTGGCTTTGTAAATCCCACCGGCCTAGGCGTCTCATGTACTCGTCCTTTGGCGATTGGCTTATGCCACTCAGCGTCGTGTCCTCAAGGGTTACCCAGGCTTTTTGCAAGCAGATGTCAAAATGTCCTTTTTAAAGGCTGAATAATATAATATTCCATCGAATGGAAGGGCCACATTTTGTTTATCTACTCATCTGTTGGTGGTAACTGAGTTCCTTTCACCTGGAAATGAATTTTTCAATTAATTAATGTATTTATTTATTTTAAAGATTGCTTTATTTATGCATACAAGCTGGGGTTTAGGTCAGAGGTGTGGGGTGGTGAGAGGATCCACCAGAGACAGAGCGGGAAGCAGAATAGGCAGATTGACCGAAATCCACTGCTGAGGGGAGCAGTGGGGAGACAGGAGAGGTCTGCTGCGCCCTGTGGGAATCTCCGTGGCCAGGTATCGAATTTCTGCTGCAGTGGCTCTGGATAGCTTCATAGTGCTGCGCTTAACCTGTTGCACCACCAGGGAGGCCCTGGAAATGAATTTTAAGACACTTTTTTTAGAAAAATAATCTAATTAATAAAAAAATAAATCCATATGAATACACACACACACACACAAATAACCCAAAAACAAACCAGTTTTAGCTGTAAACAAATACCAACTGTCGAGTCATAGAGACAACTGCCTTAAGTTCCCTTGATAAAAACACTGTGTATAGATTCAGGCCTCAGACAGCTCATCTCGGACTCTAACCAGCCTGTTGAGACCTAGATCTAAAGCTAGTCAGGGGCAAAGCATTCCGGGGTCCCAGATCCTGTAGGCAAATCCATTTGATGCCAACTGCAGATCCGCCTCAGGTCACCCATCCTTGACCAATCCCTGGAAAGTAAAATACGGACTGAGGCAAAATATATGGTCTGTTTTCTCGATGGCGGTTCCGCTGATTTACCAGTCAGGATGCCAGGAGAAGCAGCTCTGCTGGGGGACAAGCTTTCAGGTTTACGCGAACACAACGGAGGCTGTGAAATGGTTAAACCATGGAATGCAGGGCTGTGGCAGGCGGGCAGCGCAGGAAGAGGGGGAGGCTTTGCAGAGGCGGGGAAGGGAAAGATCTCTATTTGGATTTGCGGGAGAACCGTAGTGTCCAGTGGATCCAGCCGATGAGTCCACCATCTTGCCTCAGACTTTGGGGGGAACCCAGAGGTTTCAGGTGGAGGTATTTGGGGAGCAACAGAAACCACAGTCAGGCAGGAGAAAAGCCCTCGTTGACTAGACAAACACTAGCAGACGGGCGTCACCAAGGAGCAGGAGAGAAAGGCCCTCTCAGCTGCCTGTAATCACGATACGTGAAGATTTTCTAAAATCCGAGGCCAAGAGGCAGGTATTTTCCGAAATTAGTGATAATGACGCTCGTCTCGGGAAGTAACCATGCTGGCACAGAATGGCATGGAACAAGAACAGGCTGGGACGCAGAGGACCGGCTAAACCGGGTCGTGTGAGGAAAAGAAGCCGCGGGGCCAGACAAAGGCAGGCTCCTGCCGCACGTGACGGGGCTTTTCAGTAGATTCCAGGCAGGTGGGAAGTTAAAACCGAACCTGCTGGATATTTCTCCATGTTGTCGTTTGGGTCTCGATGCTTCGGACGCTGTATATTAAACTGTAGGCCGATCTCCTTCCTGGAGCTGATTCACGGATTCCAGCCCATTTCTGTGATCTCCACGGTGCCCGGGGGTAGACCGCCTCCTCCGGGGCTGACGTGTGAACCAGCTGGAAGCTTCTAGCTTCAGGAGGCGAAATTCTGGTCCTGGCCATTGGCCTTTTGCAAGATGGCTCAGCCTGGCGAGGGCCTGTGTGTGAGCGCTTAGCATTACCTGCCAGAGTCAGGGAGACCATATCGTGCTTCCTGGGTTGCCTGGGTCCGTTTCTGGGTTCTGCCACACTTTCTGTGTTTTCCGGCTTCTTTTTTTTTTTTTTAAGATTTATTTATTTATGTATACAAGCTGGGGTGCAGGCCAGAGGTATGGGGTGGTGGTGAGAGGATTCACCAGAGACAGAGTGGGGAGCAGAACAGGCAGATCGACGGAAATACACTGCTGAGGGGAGCAGCGGAGGAGACAGGAGAGGTCTGCTGCGCCCTGTGGGAAGCTCCCTGGCCGGGGATCGAACTCATGCTGCAGTGGCTGCAGACAGCTTCATAGTGCTGAGACTTAACCCCTGCACCACCAGGGAGGCCCCTGGCTGCTTTTTATTTATTCATACAAGATCTGGGGTGCAGGCCAGAGGTGTGGGGGGGTGAGAGGATTCACCAGAGACAGAGTGGGGAGCAGAACAGGCAGATCGACTGAGATACACTGCTGAGGGGAGCAGGAGGAGACAGGAGAGGTCTGCTGCGCCCTGTGGGAAGCTCCCTGGCTGGGGATGGTGGCTGGTGATAGCTTCATAGTGCTGAGACTTAACCCCTGCACCACCAGGGAGGCCCTCCCGCTTCTTCTTGATGCTCCTGATGATTTCAGGAGTGGGGAGAGACACCCGCAACCAAGAACTGAGTGCCCCCACGGCGTCACTGTTAAACAGAGCACAGAAGCGAGAAGGGGAAGAGCCTGCTCCACACGGACTGGCCTGGGGGAGAGCGGAGGGGCCACTTGCTGTGAGAAGCAGCAGCCCGCACCGGGCAGGTCAGCAGCCAACTCTTGGGGTATAGCCCTTAACGCTTATTAAAGCAATTAGTCTTTGGTGGGGTCTGCCCTCTCCCGACGCCGGCTCGCACGCCTGGGAGAGCAGGTGCTCAGCGAAGGTGCTCAGCCTGCTGGCCTGGCCGGAGGCTCGCGCCTGCCGCGGATGGAGACACTGAGAATTACTTTTCTTCGCGATCCTTTTTTTCCAGGAAGGTTCGGATGGTGGGAAAGGGGAGGCAGATCAGGATTGGCTTATTTTCCTCGTGGTTCAAGCCAACAGCGTGTATTTTTAGCTGACTGCCGGGCCTGGCTTCTGGGCTGCACCGCGGTTGCCCATTCTGAGTCACCGCTGGGTTTTCTGGCTCTCCTTAGGTGGGGCCTCTATTTTGACATCTGTGAATTGGAAAATTCCAGGTCGTTTCTCCGTAGACTTCCCAAGGATATTCAACAACCAAGATGGTTCTATGCCCCACGTATTGTTAGAGGAGCGTTTAGACTCAGTTTTCTGGGAGCGTCTTCCAGGCGTAGAAGGCAGTGAGAGCGTTTGACCTTTGGTGCCTTCCCTCAGGGATGAAGCACCACAGTCTGGAGGGCACTCGAGGAGTGAAGGCTGTAGAGGGGCTTGGTGGCAGAGCTGGGCTGTCTCAGGCCCCGACTCCGGAGTCAGCCTCTGCACCCCGTTATCACTGCTCCTTCCTGCCGCCTTTGTTTAATGTCTCTGGATAGTCCTGAAATCCTAGACCTTTAGGTTCCTGTGCACACACTCAGAAGTGAGTCTGTGTAGATTTGAATATAATTAAACTTGCTTTCCCTTAACAATGTGGTAAGATTGACATTTTAGCAGCTTAAGTCCTTTTTTCCCTCACTGACAGATTATTTTCTTTATTCAGATAAAGCCTGTGTTCTATTTTGAATGCCGGGAGAATGTAGATTTTTTTTTTTCATTTAGAATTTGAGGCAATTAGAGCCACAAATTAATTTCTCACATTAAGAAGAATGTTTTGTCTTCCGACCTGCCCCTGCTCTGCCCCCACTGCCCGCGATTTGTAGACCACGGTCCTGAAGGGGAAAAGGAAATACTTAGGCTGGGTCGGGGGAATCACTAATGGCGGATCAATAACTGCGGGGGGTTTCAGAACTCCAAAGAGACAGGGTGTCGTGTTGTGAGTAACAGCCGGGCCACTTAGCTGTGGTTTCACTGGTGTGGGGTTACCGGAAAGATCCAGAATGGACTATCAAGCACCAAACATTTCCACCTAGATGTCTTATAATTACTTCAAACTCGACGACAAACCTATGTCGCTCTCGCCTCTCTGCTAACTCCCAGCCTGTTTCTTCTCTCATATTTCTGTCCGTGTTAAGGGCGTCATGCCTGTGGTTGCCCAGGTCAGTTATTGGGCACTGTCCTTGGTCCCGCTTTCCTCACCCTCCATTATGGACAAGGGCTGGTTTCTTCCCCAGCCTCCATTACTTTCCTCTACCAAACACTCTTTGGGGGATCACTATGCTCCCCACTGTTACTTGTATGCTATATGGTTTGGGGGGGATTTACCCCACCCGAGCCCTAGCAGCAGGCCCGGGTCAGCCAGTATCAAGCACCCCGCAGAGGGGCTCGGTGCCCCAGCCATCCTGTGCGGGAGCCTTGCCTGGGCGGGGCTGCCGACGGGTTCAGGTTGACCCAAACAGTAAATGGAGAAGTTGGGGGGCCTCCCTGGTGGCACAGCAGTTAAGCACTGTGCTGTGGAGCTGTCGGCAGTGGCTATGCGAGTTCGACACCCGGCCGGGGAGATTCCCACATGGCGCGGCAGACCTCTCCTGCCTCGCCCGCTGCTCCCCTCAGTGGTGTGCTTCTGTCGATCTGCCTGTTCTGCTCCCCACTCTGTCTCTGGGGAACCCTCTCGCCGCCCCATGCCTCTGGCCTGTACCCCAGCCTGTATGCATAAATAAATAAATCTTAAAAAAATAAGTGGAGAATTTGGGTAAGATGTTTGGACGAAGGAAACTCCTTTGTGTTTTGAAGCAGGTGGTATCCAGCTGTGAGGTCTGGTGAGGTCGGGCCCTTTTGCTACCAGGGAGAGTCAGTGGGGGGTACGGCCCCTCTAGCCAGGAGAGCAGAGCCAGGTGGGGCTGGGTGGGGGCCCAGGGTCTCGCTCCCTGAGCATGCCCGAGGCCCACTCTGTGGCCGACTCCTTCAATCACACCACACGATCTGTCTCCTTTGGAGTCACGTCAGTCTGTACACAGCAGCCTGGCGACCTAGACAGCCTCAGCTGATGTGCTCTCCTTCAGTCAGGCGCTGCTCCTTATTTTGCTTCCTTAATGTCCCTCGAATCCAGCCTCCCCTTTTCTCTGTCACTGGACTATCCACCAGATTGTCCCTATCTGAGGAATGGGGACCCAGCTTCATGTCTGAAGTGACCCTTTTCCTGTTGAACAGCTTGCTCGGCATTCTGAAGCCCAGGATTGAGAAATCAGAGAGCTGATGATGATCCCAGAGCTCTAAGACATGAGGCGCATTTTATATTCCACAGCCAGGCCCCACTTAAATAAGGCCTCGCACTATTTCCCGGCCTCCACTCATGCCCCCGGTACAGGTGTGTCACGCTGCGGCCACACCGTATTTCGGGGTGTTTCTCAAGTTCTGCTTTCTTTTGGTGATTGCATATTCTATTTCTTTTGAACTATATTTTTAAGATTTATTTTTTTAAATTTATGCATACAAGAACTGGGGTGCAGGCCAGAGGTGTGGGGCACCGAGAGGGTTCACCAGAGACAGAGTGGGGAGCAGAACAGGCAGATCCACTGAAATCCACTGCTGAGGGGAGCAGTGGGGAGACAGGAGAGGTCTGCTGCACCCTGTGGGAAGCTCCCTGGCCAGGATCGAACTCGTGCTGCAGTGGCTGCAGACAGCTTCATAGTGCTGAGACTTACCCCCTGCACCACCAGGGAGGCCCCTAAACAGTACTGTTTTATTGCAGTTAAAAAAAAGAACATAGAAGTTAATTTACCATCCTAAGAATTTTTCAGTGGACAGCGCAGCAGCACCAAGTGTGGCCGCATGTCGCGAAGTAGATTTCTGGGGCGTTTTCATCCTGCAGCCTGGCAGGCTCGCCCCACTGGACAGAGGCCCCGACCCGTCCCTGCCGGCGCCACCACTCTGCTTTCTGTCCAGGAGCTTCACTGCTCCAGGGGCCGCAACACCGACGCCGAGGCACTTCCTCCTGTGACTGGCTTATGCGCCCGGACACCTGCAGAGGCCCCGGTGTACCCAGGCGGGTAGTGCACCCGGTTAGCATCTTTTGCTTCGCCCCCTGATGGACATTTGTGTTTCTCCACTGCTCAGCTATTCTGAATTTAATGCTGCTATAAACATGGGGGTGCAAATCCTTTTTCAAGACCCCGCTTTCCTTGGGGGGGATTTCTACCTAGACGCAGGAGTTTCCGCGCCACCTAGTGATTCTGCGTTTCCTTCTGGGGGACCCCCGTGCGTCCGCGGGGCGGTGGAGCCGGTGTGCGCTCGCGCATGGCGCACAGGGTGCTTGTGCCCGCACCTCCCAGCCCTCGCTGCTTTCTGGGCTTTGACGGCAGCCTCCCGGTGCTGATGCGCGTCGCTGACGGAGGGTGACGCGAGCACCTTTTCACCGGGGGCGCGGGCACGTGTGTCCTCCTGTTCGGAGCGACGACCCGCCCTTTTCCCCTCGGAAGGCGCCACTCGTCCTGCGTTCCCGGGCCTGGGGAGGTGTGGCCGGCCCAGGCTCTTCAGTCAGGTTGTCCAGAGGCGCAAGGGGCTCAGGTGGCCCTCACAGGCGGGGTCACAGCCAGAGGACCCAGCTTGGGGGCTGGGGGGGGGGCAGCCCCGGTGCTGCTGAACGGGAAATGGGAAAGAGAGGTGGACCCCACATGCTCCGTGTGGCCGGCTTGGCTAATCCTCACCGCAAGGGAGTCAGGTGAG
>PVIJ01001824.1:83710-183790 GCA_004024925.1 Scalopus aquaticus
GGGGGTGCGAAGCCAAGCAAGCCGGAAAGACAGACAGACACAAACACGGGGGACCCATATCTGAGCAAGACAAGGAATCAAAGCAGATGAATGAACAAAGCAAAGCAACGATAAAGTAGGGAACAGCCATCCTGAGGTGGGGGATCTGGGGGGGGCAGGGAGAAAGGGTGGACAAACACCTTCAGGCACCAATAAACAAATAAACAGAATAGTGTTTCTTTGCAGTAAAAAAAAAAAAAAACTGGAATTTTGTGGGGAAGAGTACCCAATTTTCTTATTTTCAGAGGAATTCGTGAGACCCCTGGGAAGCGGGTGACCCCCTTCCCAGGAAGACGAGGATTTGGAGCTGGGGAGACGGTGCTGGGTGTATTTTTTGTGTAAATTTTTGTAAATTTTTTAAATATAGTACTTCTTTCTTACATTGTCGTTAATTTGGGGGTGATATGTGATTTCTCCCCTCAGGTGTGGTTCTCCTATCGGCAAAGCACCCACAGTCCCTGGTCAGCACCCACGTCCACAGCCCCTCCCGGGTGCCTCAGATCTATGTTCAGCCTTCAAGGTTCTTCTTTGTCGCCCCTTTGTCTGTCTCTAGATTCCACATGTGAGTGACACCATCTGCTATTCACCTTTCTCTTCTGACTCGCTTTGCTGGGCCTCAGCCCTTCGCGCCATCCATGCTGCCACAGGTGGCACGAGTTGATCTCTCTGGATCTGCGTGTACGTTGGAGAAACTCTCCAAGTGCTCCTGAGGCTTCCACCTGCAGCTGGTGCCGAGGCAGCTCCTGCATCCTTTCTGCCTTTCCTCCTTCCACCCCCCCGCCTCCCTGCATTCTGTCCAGACTGGTCTCTGCCTTTGCTTGAGTTGTTCCAGAATGTTCTTTTCCCACCTCACACCTGGGTGCCTTCCCAGCTCATCCTGTTCACACCCAGCATCGCTAAACATTCTACATCTCACTCTGTGCTCAAACTTTCTCCCCCTTGCCCTCCCAATCACGTGCTGTTCCACTTTGTGACTTGTCCTTTGTCTTGCCCTTGTGCGCCTGCCCGGCCTCTGACCCACCAGAGGGGGTCTCTGTCTTTCCACCTTTAGAGCCGCAGCTTGCCGGGCACACAGCGGCCAGCCGGGCACACAGCGGCCCGCCCCGCTTGCCGAGGACGACGGGGAGAGAGGCTGGGAGGGTGCTGCGTCGCGGGGAGCCCAGGGGAGACGGACAGCATCCTCCTAAGCTGAAAGGTCCAGCGGTCACACTTGGCCTCCCCGGCCTGTCCTTCTGCATTCGCCCCAGGACAGAGCCAAAGACCTCTTTCTTGGAACTCTCTCGTGGGCTGTATTTGGCATTTTATTTTAATTTTTTTTTGCAGGATGCTTGAGGCAAATGACCAGCTCATGCCTCTGTCTCCCTCCCTAGAGAGAAAAGTCCTTCAGGAGGGGGACGAGGCCTTCCCCAGGTCCTTCCTGGGCCAGCCTCAGTGCTTTGAGCACCCGGACTAGCGGCTTCCTGGCCTCCCCAGGGCAGAGCTCTTATCGCCCCCACCCCTCTGCTCCCCCTTCCCGGAGGAAGCAGCAAAGCTCTCTTCTGATGTCCTGGGCCCCGGGGAGTTGTGGGTGGACCTAGTGCTTCCTTTAATCGCTGACAGCTAATGTGTTTGCGTGATGGACAAATAAGAGGCCTTTTTGCCTCCCCGAAGACCTTTATCTCTTAAAGAGCATGGAGAGAGCCAGGCAGCAGGGCTGGGCAGAGGACAGGGAAGAGACACTGGTCTGTGGTGAGAACTTTGCAGGGTGTAGACTGCCTGAGCGGCTGAGGGAGGCGAGGGGACCCGCTGGGGCCTGCAGAGCCAGGAGCACCCCTGATGGCTGAGGATTGGCTGGGCTTAAGCAGATTTCACGAAGCCTCGCGGCCGCGCAGTCTCAAGACCTCTGTCTAGCTCGGAGCCGGTGCTCTCTGGGGCTTCGCATAGCAGCGTGACCCTGTTTATCGATCCTGTCTGCCGAGGGCGAGGGCTGGAGCGCTGCTCTCCGCAGGAGGGAGGCCAGGGAGGGTGCTGTGAGCGGATGGCCTCCCAGGAGGAGGCAGGGGAGGGACAGGACCTAATCACAAAGGAGATTTGGGGATGGCAGATGGAGCTGGCGGCCGCAGGGAATAGCAGGATTCTGGGGTAGGAGGGCCCCTTAGGGGAGTGCGGGATGTGGCTGAACCGCTGCAGGCTTCCAGGCCAGGCGGAGGGGCAGAGACTTCCCGCGTCGTGCAGAAGAGCAGGGCCTGGAGAAGGTGGACCTCACGGGGACGTAGAGGGGGCATCTGTGCAGACGACAGGGCTTCGTCGAGGGCCAGCCAAGGACAAGGACTGAAGAGTCCACGGCGGCAGGAGAAAAGCTGGCGTGGGCCCTGGGCGCGGTGATGGGCGGGGTCGGCCTGGCTCGGAGGCCCTTGGACCGCAGCGTGTCTGCGCGCCGGGCGGAGCCGGCGGTCACGGAGCTCCCGGAGCTGAGTCTGCTCACGGTGAGGCGCAGGTCGCCTCCTGCCCTCGGCCGCCCCCACTCCTGTCCCCCTCCGGCTCCCTCCTTCTTTCTTTCCGGTACCGCCTTTGCGTGTTGGAACCGTCCACCCAGAGGCGAGAAACGCCCATTCCTGCCCTCCGGAGGGACCTGCCGAGGGCAGCCGGCTCAGGGCTGGGTGCTGGGTTCCCCGGAGAAAGGAGAGGAGACCTTCCAAGCGCTGGGCTAGCTCAGACGCTCTTGCAGGCCCGACCGGTTGGGTGAGGACCCCTCGCCCGGGGCGCCTGCCTCTCCCCTGCTACCACCCGGAGCTGATTTATTCACATTCGACCACGTGGAACTTCGTCTCTTCTGCATTTTTACAAGACGCACGCTGAGGACCCGCACACAGAGGCACGGAGGTGGCGCGATGGAGCAGGGCCCCTCGCCCAGTCACGGCCGCGTGCCTGTCGGTGCCGGGCCTCGTCCGCCGTGCGTGGACCTCCGTGGACGCAGAAGCGCACGCCAGGCCGTGGCGGAGTCGCCGGACGGTGTTCAGCGCGGGGCGCGGCAGGCGGGCCTCCGCGGACGGCAGAGCTCACGCAGGGGTAGCGCGGGAGAGCTGGGTCCGTGCGAGCTGCAGGAGCCCCGAAGCGGCTGCCCTGGGCCTCAGCACTTCGCCGGGGCGGGAGACCCTGCCCTGTGCGCGGTCACCGAGGCCGCCGGGGAGCCCCTTGGGGTTCCCAGCCCCCGCCCCAGCCCCTGATCCACAGGAAGATCCTTGGAAAGACACCAGAGAAACGTGAAAGCATCAGCTCAAACACGACCTGCTCTCCAGCGCTTACCGCTTTGCTGACAATCGGGACGTGGAAACAGCCTCAGGCCACGAGGGAGCCGCCCAGGAGAGGGGGGCCGTGGGCCCCAGACTGTTGGGTTTGGATGACGCCAGGAGGGGCGCCCCCAGGATGGATTAGTGTAAGGACACAGAGAGACCAAGACCTTTCTCCTGGAGGCCACAGTGAGGAAGAGGCGTCTGCAGCCAGCACGGCGCTGTCAGACTTCGGGGCTGCGGCCGGTGATCTTGGACATGTGGGCCCCAGGGCTGTGGGAAATCAGTGTTTGCTGTTTAAGCCATTCTGGACGGAGTGGCATTTTATTATGGCAGCCCAAGTTGGTCAAGACAGAGGGGAAGCTGAGGCAGCACCAAGTTTTGGCCCTGGTGAGGCTTATCTTCTAAGAGGGGAGACCACAGAAAACAAAACGGCAGTTGCAGACATGTCAGCCAACAACTGACAGCTTCATTCATTTTTCGAGGAACATTGCGTAAGGACATTGTGGGCAAAGCATCCACGGTTTTGTGACCCATCAACACCCAGCACCAGGCTCCGGCACGTCTAGATAAATGCTTGTTGACTGACTACCAGAGGTCGGCTGGCTTTGCACAGCAGGACAGAGGGTGCAAGAACGGGGCCTTGCTCTGTGATTCCAGTCCAGCTTGGGGGTAACTCCCTGAGGAACTTCTAGGGCCATGAGCTATGATTTTTTTCCTCCCTTAAACACCACGATTGTCTTGAAAACCAAACAATACAAATACAAGCTGAAAATAGTTTACATCTATTTCATCATGACTCAGTAAGGAACACCAGAAAAAGGAAGAAGGAATTTTATTAAAATCTTTCTTAGCACTCCCCCAGATGCGCCACCCTACTGTGTTATCATCCTCCCCTCTCCCCTTTAACATGGCTCTCCCCCGCTAAACCTGTATGCATGTTGCTTTAGAGCCATTTGCCTTCTACGCCTGTATGTCATTCAAGCGTTATCACTTTCATGTGAAATTCTGTGCTGCTTCTGATTACAACCAAGCAAAGTTATGTGTGTGTGTGGACAAGAAACAGAAGAGGATGAGCAGAAAGGAAGGCCCTTGGGCGGGGGGCAGTGGCAGGAAGGATTCTTTTCTCTCCTTTAGATCTTCCCTTAACACTCTTATCCAAGACTGTAATTCACCCCTGAGTAGGCTGGAAAAAATTACAAAAAGTTTCTCTGGCTGAAAAGAATGACCCAAAGCAGTTGCTTGCATGCCGGGAGGTGCCCTTGGTGGAGACTAGCTTAGTAGGTGCCTCATTTCTTCACAGATTGCATTTGAAATCAAGATATATTTTCAAAATTAAGAACAATTCAGTTGTGACCGGAGAGAATTTACCATTCTTCCATCTGTTTGACGTCTTCCAGCAATGGATTGGAATTCTTCACCTCTTCTCCCACCCTTTTGGTTCAGTGGGCTGATGCCTTTTATGTGATTCTACCATAGTTTGCACGCGCTCGTGGGAGGAGAGGAGATCCCCTGGATGCTACATGCCTCTCCCTGAGCTGTCCACCTTTTTGCTGATGTTAATTTTGTGTGGAGAGGAAGGTTCTCTGGATTTTCCTTTGATTCTGGATGTGAAAAGACTTTGAGTTTCCTTTAGAAACTTTAGTGTAGGGTTGGAAACTTTAATAAAGAAGCCGCACCTCCTCTTACTTTCTTTATCAATCATGGCGTCAAAGAAGCATGACCATTGGGTATTTATTTTTTTATTTTAGGAATTGGACCTCATAGAATTATTGGAGGTGATTAAAACAAAAGTCTCTGTAGGACTATTGTTTTGTGTTGATCCTTTCCTGCAGGGTGGGCAGGAAAGAGATGTAAGCAGGGGAGAGTCAGACAAGATGGAGCCCTTCTATGGAAAAGATCATGAATGAGCTGGAGTTCTGACTCACATCTCCTTGAGTTCTCGTGCCCTTGACCTTGATGTTGCCCTTGACCTTGACGGTATGGATGTCCCGATGGAAACGCTGATGCCACTTACACAAAGCTGAGTGCGTATCTGGCCCAGGCTCTGAGTAAGCTGAGCAGGATCTGACGGAGCATAGAGCACCTTCAGGGCTGCTGCTGCCCAGCTAACAAGCTGAGGCGCCGTAGAAGCGACACAGTATGTGAAATGGGGAGCAAACAAGCAATATGGCGGCCCCGACCCGTACGGCCACCCTCCCAGTTTGGAGGACCTGCCCCAGTGGGAACTCCAGGGAAAGAGATTTGAGAAGCCATATTGTTCTCTTCAAGTTGATGCCTTGCAAAGCTGCCACACTCCCAGATTCAAGAAACCAGGCTCAGAGATGATCTAAATGATCTGAAATGCAGTACATTTTTAAAAAGATTTATTTTATTTTATGCATACAAGCTGGGTGTTAGCCAGAGGTGTGGGGGGTGAGAGGATTCACCAGAGACAGTGGGGAGCAGAACAAGCAGATTGATGGGAGCACACTGCTGAGGGGAGCAGTGGGAGAGGCAGGAGAGGTCTGCTGCGTCCTGTGGGAATCTCACTGGCTGGGGATCGAACTTGTGCTGCAGTTGCTCTGGATAGCTTCATAGTGCTGCGCTTAACCTGTTGCACCACCAGGGAGGCCCTACAATAATATTTTTAGTGGCAGAACTTGGACTAGAAAACAGGTTTCTTAACTCTAAATTCAAATATCTTCTAAAAATTTCCCTTCTTAATAAGATGCAACACATTCTTACGAAAGAAATTTGTTTAACAGGAAAGCTCAATTATCAACTCAATTATTGTTAATATTTTGGTGTTTCCTTTTCATTTTTCTGTGCATATCTCCCTATATTTCCATAATTACATCACATAGACATACACATGTATTTTCTTATGCATTAAAATATCAGCATTGTGAATATTTTACTATTTATCTAAAAATAAGTATTAAAATATTTTTAATTTTCTTGCTAATATAAATAATGCTTAGCAACACAATAATAGAGTCTCCTTGTGTTACTCTTTTTATTTACAAATGTGTTACATTTTTATTTCATTTTAGCCTTATGATGGCATTTAAAATGGGAAGAAAATACTTGTAATCACCAAAGATCATACTTATTTACCAGAAACTTGCAAAAGTATTCTGTCTTCCTAAACCTTTGACAGATGAAATCTTTGGACATCATCTTATAAATATCTTTGTGATCAAATTTTGTCTTATCGTTGTTTTGATTTGCTTTGCCTTGATTATTTGAAAAGGTGAAAATTTCATTTCTGTTTGTCAATCATTTGTATTTAAGTTTGGTGCACTGTTTACCTACTTTTTAATTGAGGGTCCTATTACACTGGTCAACCAATTTTTACAAAAGTCATATCACTGAAATAAAATTAGTCATTTCCTATCAATTTGTATGTGATCAACACGAATATGACATTCAAATTCTAATTTTGGTCTAGCTTTTTTTTTGTAATCTGCAATAAATTGATGTTTACATTAGGAAATGCATGCCAATTACTGGTCAACAAATTTTTACAAAAGTCGTGTTACTGAAATAAAATTAGTCATTTCCTATCAATTTGTATGTGTTCAACACGAATATGTCAGTCAAATTCTAATTTTGGCTCTAGTTTTTTGGTAATCTGCAATAAATGGATATTTACAGCATGAAATGCATGCCAATAGTAATAGGCCTACGGTTAATACCTGTAAAAAACCAAGTCATAAACTACTTCTTAGATTTCTTCACTTGTCTCTTGTACAGCTGTTCAGGAGCATCTCTGGGGAGTGTCCGGCAGTAGTCAGCCAGCATTAGAGTGGACCATTTTCCCTGCTATCTTTGTTCCATTGATGCGATATCTTGATGAAAACGTTCGCCATGTTCATCACTAACCACACCACAGTTTTCAAGGAAGCAATCCAGATGGGAATGAAGGAAGTGGATCTTTAGAGACATATTGCAGCCAAGTTTCTGATACCGTATCAGCATGTCTTCTACTAGTTCCTTGTAGTTTTCTGCCCTAACATTCCCAAGAAACTTTGTAGAGACTAGGTGAAAAGCATTCCATGCTTGTTTCGCATCACCCTGCAGCAAGTTGTTGAACCGGTCATCTCAATGCTGACGGAATGTTTGGGTAGACTATTCTTGACTTTTGCTTTGTTATTCCACCAGAAAGAGGAGGAACCAAGCAGAAGTAACAGTCTTTTATGGGGTTATTTGGCTCTCTCCACACCATGGGGACTGCAAACGGCATTGATGGTCTTTTGCCATTTAACCACTGTGAAAGCTGTGTTGTCCATGGAGCACAGCATAGATGAGGGGCGCAAGCCTTGTCTTGGTCACCAACATTGCATATGAAATAAAGATGATAAACCTTCTTCACTTGAGAAGTGATACTTTTCTTCTGGTTGGCAAATGTCACTTCCCCACAAATAGAGCAGAAATTGTCCACGCTATTAATGCACTTTCGAGGCATGACTGTTCTGTGTTGTGCTTAAATGGATAAAATAATAACAATTCTATGGAACAGTAGCTTAAACTGTCTCTCACAAAGTCTGAAATATTTTCAGTGCTCAACCTTTCTGACAGGGCTTTATAGAGTGCACTGCAGACATGAGCTTACTTCAGCAGCTGCCTGGCAGTCGTATTGCATTGCATCAGAAATGATGCAGTCAGCTCTGGATGATGTGTGCATGATGGTATGATGCAATGCGATGCAATATGACATCATTCTAGGCTGATTTAGGATGTTGCTGCAGTCCTACTGGATAAATTGACATGGTCAAACATAAAATGAATTATATGAAATATCTTCAAAACGAGAGCTAATAAAAATTTTTCAAGGTTATATTCCTGTTCAGCACACCAAGATACTACAGATGAGGGCCTTTTTATGTCAGTTATGATCTCACTGTTGACCAGCGTTATTATTATTATTTTTTGGAATTGTCTTTTACTGTATTAAATATTTTAACTCCTTGTCATTTTGCATGATCTCTTTTTTCCTGAGCAGCTCGGTGCCCTGAGTCATACCCTTGCAGGAACAATGGGCTCTTGGGGACAGAAGCAGAGCCATGAGGAGGGTGGGGACAAGGTGACATTTAGAAATATTCTGGTCAAGAGTTGTGACTGGTGTTCGTGGAGGGTGCTGGTGTGAGGCCAGCTGAGTCATTTGGTTTAACGGAAACCCTTGAGCAGATTAGCGAGACCAGGTGGGAGCAGGGGGCAGACAGAGGCTGGCGAAGGGCACGAACCCTGGTGTGTTCAGCATTGGAAGAGCGTCTGGTGAGTAGATGTGATGGCAGCCGTTGGAGAAAGCAACTCTGACATCTTAGAGCTCAGCAGCAAGGACGGTCCTCAGACTTTGGGGGAGCTTCTTTGAAAAAGTTCAGATGACAGATGGGTGCAGTTACATTCCCCAGCATGAAGGAAGCTGCTCAATAACAAAATTATGACAAATGCATGTTAGAGGATCCTAAAAATGTAAACTTAGAGGAAGCAGCCAACGTGTTTTGCTTTTCAATGCGTGCAGGACAATGAGAAAAAAGTTTGGCTACAGATTTTATTCTTGAGTGACCAACACATTATGTGCTGAGTGGAAATTTCCAGTCTGCCCTGCATAGCTGATGCACAGCCCCTTTCTCATCTCTAGGACATACATAGTTAAGCCTGGCTACTGTGGCTCTTCCCTGCCCGCCCCTCAGAAGGCTTTATTTGTTTTGCAGGAGTCTCTTGAGGGGAGAGGTTCTGTGCAGATTTGCAGTCTGAGAGGAGAAGGTAGAATAAGAAAGGGGATGTTACAAGCTATTAGACTTGTAGACTATGTAAATTCCCTTTAATGTCCCAAGAGACATGAGTCGGTGGCAATTCCCCCTCTTTTCTTTCTTTTTTTTTTTTTGAGGTGACATTGTAGCCCATACAGTTTCTCAACTCAGCAACTGCATCTGTCTCCCCACACCTGCCATCAAAGGGCCAGGCTCCGCCCCCCACCCCCAGTGGGTTCCCTCTGCTCCTTCCCTCCATCCTCCTCCCCCCGGCAGCCCACGTTTTCTCTTGGGTTTTCTGTTGGCTGCACCTTTTGGTAGAAGCTCCAAGACTGAGCTCCTGTATCGTCGCTCATAAAGGTTCAAGGTTGTTTTTAGACTTACACTTTTAAAAAGCATTGGAAGCAATTCTGAAAGTTTTAATTACAAGTAATAAGTAGGATTGGAAAGGAGAAGATTCTGTTTTATCTGAAGTTAAAAACAGGCTATTACTCTGAATTCTGACTTCAACTTTGGCCTACAGAAAAGTAAGATAAACCTGTATAGAACTTTGTATTGGCAAGCGCCTCTGGGTGTCCATTCTTTCGGTGTCTCATTTCATTCCCTGAAGAGTTTGACTTTTCATGTGTTTGCCCTTCTGCTTCCTTTGGGGAAAAGCACCCATCCTTCTCTGTTCCATTTGGTGAACTCCTGTGCATATCCAAGGGCCAACTCAGTATCACCTGCTCTCTGCAATCTCCAGCTCACCCAGGCAGAACATGCAGCTACCACATCGGGTCATTGAGAGTTTCTACTAGATTATAAATTCCCTGAGGCCTCATTTGCCTCTATGTTCCCAGCACCTTGCCCAGAGCCTACCAAGAATACATTCATGACTAGAGCACCAAGCCCAGAAAGTCCCACTGGGGAATGGGCTGCTGTTTCTCTCTGTAGCTCTGCGGAGGGACTTAGAGTAGGACTTCTGGCCTCCCCTTACAGGTCCCTCCCTCATGCCACCCTAGGGAGAAGGTCCAGCCTCCCTAGTAAGCTTGGGCTCCTTTGTCTGCCTGTCTCCAGCACGCATGCAATCAGCGTTTACGAGGGATGCATTCAATTCCAAGGTGAAGTCTAAGGCCTTGTACCTTGTCCAGATGTTCTCAGTGAGAAGCCTGAGACCCTGTGTGTCTTTGCCATTGGCCCCTGGCTCAGGACAGGAAGTGGTGCCTTAGGCCCCCGCACCTGACACTTTACGGTGCTTTTCAGTATACAAAGCACAGGGTGACAGAGCGCTGCAGGTCTGGGTGGGCAGTGAGGAATTCCAGTAGGGGAGAACCCACAACACCAAGCGGAGGTGAGGTGTTGGTGGGTGTTGCTCAGCGCAGGTGTGAGGCTGGCCCGTCTCTGCATCGCGTGCCCTCCCGAGTGCTGGACAAAGAAGGGGGAGCCAGAGAGGCCAGCGGCTCATTTCTAGAACGTGCCTCCTCTAGTTTGCTTTTCCGCCCCACCACACGCCCGATCTCGTTTCTGCGTCTCTCTCGGTTCCGCGCTGATGTGTCCAGCTCTACCTCAGGAGGTCCTGGCTTTGTCAGCCTCTGTAGACAGGTCTCTGTGACCTGGCCGGTGTCCGGGCCGCAGGACCTGACGATCGCTGTCTGGGATCGTGCGCTGTACCGAGGGCTCTTTCCCCAACCCTGCTGCCATCGGATCAGCTGACGCAGTTGTGAGCTCAAATATCCAGCGTCATGGGACTTCGTAGCTTTAGACGCCACTGGGTTTCTTTGCTCAGTCACTGCCAAGGGCTCCTGACAGCAGCGTTGCTGCGTCGCCCCAGGCACGAGGTGACTCGCGGGCTCCGCCCATTTGCCAGCAGGCGGGTCCTCCAGTGGCCGCTGCAGCATGAGGGTGTGCTGTAATAAAAGGCATTTTGGAGCAAACAGCTTCTTCAAACATGCCGAATTCTAATGACGTTGTTTTTCACAGTGTTGGACTAGAAATTGAATTTCAAGGCAAAGAGAAAATATTAGAATTGGAAGCAGAGAAAGTGGATTTACAAGCAGAAACGAAAAGCGTCAATCTAATTTCAAAGCCTGTCCCGAACCAAGGGTAAAATAACAAACAGGGTTTGTGAAAAGAGGGAATCTAATATTTATAAGGAGCTCAGCATCTAAGGGATGATAAATTGCACTTGAGAGGAAATGCTGCATTAGATCAATTTCATCTTGACACTTCCACATGCCTGGAGAGCTTGTCTGCGCATCTGCGGGAGCCCACACTCCAGCCTGTCCCTGGGAGCAACCGGAGGGTTATTTTGCTGAGAAAAATCTGTTTGACTTAGAAACTGGAAGAAAGGAGAGGGAAGCTCTGAGCTTGGAATCTAAATGAGTAATACAAAAATTACAAATGCCGCCATGGCGGGGGGTGGGTGCAGAGTCTGTGATCCAGCCACCTCTTCTTACCTTCCGTTCTGTTCTGTGTGATCTCTGAACACGTGCGCAGCAGGTTTAACATCATTTGAGTCTGTCTGGAATCACAATAGAGAAAGTGACAAAGGAAATCGAATCAGTGAAGGGTATTGTTGGGTGAAATTACCTGTGGTGACACCGGTCCGCAGAGATGCAGCGTGGGGGTCTTGTCTGGGGCGGGCTCTGGCACCTGCGTTTCTTCTCTGAGAGCAGACCCAGAGAGAGAAGGACAGAGCGCCAAGCTGGGAGTGCACAGGTTTGGGTGGGCAGGACGTGAGGGGCAGGAAGTGTGTGTGTCAGTGCGTGTGTGTAAGGTCATCAGCACATGCAGAGTGAAAATTGGGACCCAATGGGTCAGTGGCTGGTTCTGGTCAAGGGAGTTCTGGTGCCTCTTTAAGCTGCAGAATCTCCTTTCTTGGCGTCACGATTCCGCTCGAGTTGGTGATTCTCCTCGTTCTGCAAAGCTTCGGCAGCACCAGGTGTAAGGCTTTTAATGACAGACAATCCAAACTCTGCTTTTTGAATAATCCAGGAAAGGGATGGACACTAAGTAGTGTTGGGTTAATGTCAAATATAACATTTTTATGAGTGCATTTTATTTTACCGATAGTGAGATGATTGTGATTTCTTCATACCTTATAAATATTTATTGATATTTGACACTATTAAATCTTGCTCTTTGTGACAACATGGATGGAATTGGAGGTGATTATGCTAAGTGAGATACGTCAGAAAAGACAAATGCCAGATGGCTTCACTCCTATGTGGAATATAAAGAAACAAAGCAAACAAACAAACTAAACACAACAAAAGCAACGCTTCTCACAGGGGTGACGGTCAGCGGCCGGTGGAGGGGCCGATCGAGGGGTCATTTTGATGGTGGTGAATGGTGCTAGAATTTTTTGTTGTTCAAGCACTAATTTAATTTGATTTACTGTTATTGAAGCACTGTTGTTTTACATCCTTGCTAGTGGTTTGACAGCATAGGCTGTCCCCACAGGTGTGGTCACTGTAGGTCTCCCACCTCTGAGCACCCACAATCCTCCACCATAGTCTATGGTGTTCCCCCTTCCCCCCTGCAAAAGCCGCAGATCTGTGGTCAGCTTTCAAGAGTTGCTTTTAAAGTTTCTCTTTGTTTCACCCTTGGTTTGCTTTTTCTATATTCCACCTCCAAGGGGAACCAGCTGGTATTTTTGTCTTTCTGGCTAGTGGTGGTGCGGTATGGTATACACATTTATCAAAGTATGACACAGTCCTCCTGAAACTTACATAGTGTTGTAAACCAATAATAAATAATAATAGTAAGTCTTAAAAAAACAAGCTAACTTGTAGACTCGGATTCAAATCCATTTTCCACCACTCACCTTAGGAACTTTGAATTCTTTGCGCCTGGTTTGTTCATTTGGAAAATGATAATAAAATCCTCATTGAACATTTGGGCCTAGGATGCACTGGTGCTCCTTAAAGCCCCTTCTCTCTTCCTACATTCTGGATAAGCCAAACTTCATTTTTTTTTAATAAAAGAGAAAAGTATTATGCTAGATTTTTGTTTCAAAAGCAATTTCTTCTTAGAGAAATATTTAACCAAGGCACTAATCCCCCATCTGAAAAACAAAAGTGACCCAAAATACAATATAATTCTTTCTGGAATAACTGGAAATTTAAAGAAAAGTTGCAAAACAGTATCAGTACGAAGAAAACCTCTATGTGGCCTCCCTGATATTTAAGATTCAGCTCCAATTATTTTTAATATCCTCATCGATGTCCTTATATTCTCCACCCTCTAAACCACTACACCACACTGTCCTGGGCTCATCAAAGATTCAGAAATACCAAAGGAATAAAATCTTAGAACACTAAAACTTGGGGACTCCGAGAAGGCCCTAGAAGCAGAGCCCCTCCCCCATAAAGAGGGGCGGCCCTCTCCCGCGGAGACGGGGCCGGGTGCTTGCTCTGCGTGGACGCGTCAGCCTCGTACCCCGGCACAGTCGGTCTCTTCGCTCCATTCCACAGATGAGAAACCTCTGGTGCAAGGTCATAAAAGCAGAAAATAGCAGAACTGGATTTTGAACTTAGACTTGGTCCCATTCTTCCTTTTTTTTGATTACCTCCTGTGCTGGAAATTATGTTTAAAATTCTCGAGTTTTGGACCTCCCTGGTGGCCCAATGGGTTAAGTCTCAGCACCACGAAGCTATGGGAAGCCACTGCAGCACAAGTTCAATCCCCGGCCAGGGAGCTTCCCACAGGGCGCAGCAGACCTCTCCTGTCTCCCTGCGGCTCCCCTCAGCAGTGTACTTCAGTAGATCTGCCTGTTCTGCTCCCCACTCTGTCTCTGGCGAGTCCTCTCAACGCCCCCCACACCTCTGGCCTGCACCCCAGATCTTATGCATTAATAAATAAATCTTTAAAAAAATAAGTTTTGCAGCATGGGTGACAAGTACGCATTAAGCTCTAGAGAGACTACAGCGGTGAGAGGGGTGCACATCCAAGCTTTCGCTCAGCATCACCTAACCTTCAATTCCCGCGATAAGGTAGCCCCCGTGGAGCCTGTGAGTGACTCAGTGTGTCTCAAAATGACAGTTTTATGTGCCTCTGAGGGCGAACCAGTGGGCTAATAGGTAGTTCAAAAACCTTTTACACACAAGGAGCTCAGTAATTTCGCATTTTTAAAGTGTGCTCGCTGTTATCAGCCAGTGATGGCAACAGGCGCTGATGAGGAGGCTTCGGGGCGACACCTGGACCAAAGCCGTGGGGCCGCCCGTGGACCCAATCAAGCTCATCAAACCTTCAGCCTGGGTCGGAGCCCGGAGCAGGGCAGTTATTTCTGCTTCAAACTGTTACAGTACAGTCTGGGGGGAGCACCTCTTGTTTCCCCAGCTGGTAAGTTCCAGCGGGCAGAGACGGCGGGACAGTTCCCATCAGTCTCCCATAGCGCTGGCGGCAGAGTTGAGCACCCAGTAGGTGTTCAGTGAGCAGAGTTGAGCACCCAGTAGGTGTTCAGTAAGCGCTGACTGACGGATTCATTCAGGATCTGTTAGCTACAGCTGGTTATAATACACAGGATTTACAGCTGGGTGTGGTCGACAGAGGATGATAAATTGTTTTGAATTGTTTTTAAATGAGTTGAGTGGAGTCCTCAGGGAAGGTCCACAGACAGCACTTACCACTTTCTTTATTCTTTGTTTTTTTAAAGATTTATTTTATTTATTTATGCATACAAGAACTGGGGTATAGGCGGGGTGTGGGGGGGCAGGGAGATGAGAGGATTCCCCAGAGACAGAGTGGGGAGCAGAACAGGCAGATCTGCTGAAACCCACTGCTGAGGGGAGCAGCGGGGAGACAGGAGAGGTCTGCTGCACCCTGTGGGAAGCTCCCTGGCCAGGGCTCTAACTTCTGCTGCAGTGGCTGTGATAGCTTCTGAGTGCTGAGACTTAACCCCTGCCCCACCACGGAGGCCCCAGCATTTACTGCTTTCAAGACGAGAAACAACATTGTTGATGCTAAGAGTGGACTTAAGTAAATGAGCAGGTCTGATTCTAATTTTGGTCTCAATGCTGTGATGTATGATTTGGGTATGTGCCTGTCTTTGTTCCTGATGAGGGGGTTTCTTGGGTTAGAAACACTAGTTAGTGTTCTCAGCATCAAAATTTTAATAGTTGGAACTATGGGAGACATGTTTGTAAAGAAGGCAGTGAAAGTGGATCACAGACTATTGCTCCCAAAATACCTATGAAAAGAACAACAGTAAAAAGTGAAAATAAAGTAAATAACAAAAATTACTAGCCTCGTTTAAATAATAAAAAAGTGTTTTCAATATATTCCAAAGTGGTTCTATAAATTGAAATATGCCCACATCTGGAGTTAATATAATTGGGACAATGTCTTAATGTTTTCTGATATTGGAATTGGGGACAAGGAAAGAGAGAGAAAGGGGTGATAACTGTCGAAAGAGAAGCCTCAATGTCTCTTTGACACCAGAGTTAGCGACAGAGTCAGAAGGATTGATCCCAAATTAGCAGAGGGGGAATTCATTTCCTAGAAAAGACTGTACCCAGAATCCCTGCCTGGGCACTGCACCTCTCCCCCACCAGGCCCCAGGCTGGAGGAACATAAACAGCAGCAAAGCCCCCAGACTGAGGCTGACAGGGGAAGACAGAGGACACTCAGGTTGGGATACTCCAGGAGAGAGTCATTATAGGGGATCAAAATGTAGTCTAGAGAAAATAGAAGCTTTGTGTTAGCTTGAGGGAGATAGAGGAAGTGGCATGAACACTATATGAACATTAAAATGAAGAAAATAAAACAAAAATATAGTTGAAGATAAGGTAATGAATATACCTCAAGAACAGAATTAATTTGTTAATGACCCTTCAATTATAGAGGAATTTAAGAATATGACTTCAATAAAAGGAACACTCAAAAGAAAACAAATCAAGGGAGAGGAGAGGCGAGATTATGAGAACTGAGAAAACAGCTGATGAGTAAGACAGAATCATGACAAAACAAATAAAATCAGTCAATGGAATAGAGTTGCTAAAGGTTGATGCAACTGATATAGGGGAAAGCCTGAGGGAATTGTGCAAGAGAAAACCAGAAGTCAGGGTAATAGAGAGAAGACAACAGATAAGAGGACAAAGACTCCCCAGGAAGCAGAGCCTATGACTCCAACAAATCCAACGAATGGAACAGAGGAAATGTTTGAAGATATAATACCAGAAAAACATAAATACATTAGTTAATTTTGATTGGTTTCAAACATTATTTTTAGAAGCGTATCAGTCCGTTGTAGGGTTATATGATAATTTATCTCCTCTCTGCTGATGGGTATTTCAACTGTTTCTATTTTTGCTGTTATAACAGTGCTGGGCAAATGCACAGGTGAAAGAATTTCTCTAGGTCATATATACCCAACAGTGAAATTGCTGGGTTGTAGGATAGAAACACACTCAGCTCTATAAGGTGATACCAAGTTTCCTGCAAATGGCCGTACCAATTTACGTCTCCCAGTCATCACATATGAGCCCCTTTACTGCACGTCCTTATCAGCTTGTTACTGGTTTTCTTCATTTTTGCCATTGTAGTAGCTGCAAATGGTTCTTATGGTCTTTACATGCATTTATCTGACTATCATTGAAACTGAATATCTTTTCATATTTAAAAGGATTTGTTTCCTTTTTTCATGTGTGAAATCCCAGTTTTTGTTTCTTGTCCTGTCTATTGAGCTTTTGTCTTTCCCTGGAGTTGTAGAATTTTTTTTTAATCAATTCTGGATATTAATTCCTCCTTGCTTATATAAGGTACACATATATTCTCCCAGCTTAAAGCATCTTTTTCACTTAGTTTCTGGCCTATTTTGATTACCACAAGTTCTGAATTTCAATGTAGCTAAATTAACCAAGCTTTTATTTTATGGTTAGCAACTTTTACGTTTTCTTTAAGAAGTCCTTACCTTCCCAAAGTTTATAAAAATAATTGCCTGTATTAATGCCTTTCACATGTGTTTAAACCATTAGCAATAGAATGTTGCATACAGTATGTGAAATAGTAATTCAACTACATATTTCCTCATATTCACAGAAGATTCTCCTAGAATTATTGAAAAGCTCATTATTTTCCCAGTTGATCTGCAATATACCTTGGCAATACTTCAAATATTCATATATGTAAATCTTAGTCACTAGGTTCTTTTTATGTATTTCTTTTTTAAATTGCCTACACCCATGCCACATCCCACTATTTTAATTACTACAGCTTTGTCATGGATGAAATATCATTAGGGCTGGTCCTGCACCTTACTCATCTTCCAATATCTTTATTATTTTAGGGATCCAGTTTGTCCATATACGTTTTTGGAATCAGGTTGACAAATATGAAATCTGTTGGGATTATTGATTAAAATTTCATTGGATTGGTATGTCAATGGGGGGAGAATTCAAGGTTTTGCAATACTGAGTCTTCTTTTTTTTTAAAGATTTACTTTTTAATTTATTTATGCATACAAGCTGGGGTACAGGTGGTGAGAAGGTTCACCAGAAACAGAGTGGGGAGCAGAACAGTCAGAGCGACGGAAATACACTGCTGAGGGGAGCAGCGGGAGAGGCAGGAGAGGTCCGCTGGGCACGCCATATGGGAATCTCCCCGGCCGGGCGTTGAACTCGCGTTGCCGCCACCAGAAAGGCCCCAATATTGAGTCTTCTTAACCATCAACATGTTATAGCTCTATATTTAGTTGGCATGTTTTCTTGATAAAGCTTTTGTATATCTTTCAACATTTTCACAGATGCAATTTTGTTACTACTATAAATGGTATTTTTCTTAGACCATCTTCTCTTTTGCTGACATATACATACACATACATATACAATTGATATTTTACATTAATCTTATATTCTACTAATTGATTTTAATAATTTATTCAAATAATAAGTACCACTGAGGGACTTTGTATGCAGATAACCATATCTCTGAATAAAAGGAAATTTATTTCCTCTAATCCTTTTTGAAAACCTATTTCTCCCTCTCACCTCTCATCTTACTGTTAGTAGCTAGATCCCCTACAGTATAGTCTTCAGTAGGAGATAGCAGACATCTTTAACTTGTTTCTAATAAGATTAAGAAATTGAAGACTTCTAACATTTCATCATTAGACACCACCACTGCTGGGAAGGTAATTGTGTTCTATTCCAGTTTTTCTAAAAGGATTTGTCTTTTATTCCTCCTTTGAGTACTTAGGTTGTATACCACTAGAGGATACATTCCCAAATGAAACAGACAAAATGCCCTGTCCACATGGAGCTTGTGATACGATAGAGGAAACACAAGTAAAAAAAAAAATAAGTATAATGTATTAGTAGATGATAAATGGCATGGAGAAAACCAAAGTGAGAAAAGGAGAATGGTCATTTTGGGGCATAAGGATGCACTTTGTTTGTTTTTTTAATCTTATTTTTAATTTTTTTAAAAAAGATTTATTTATTTATGCGTACATGCTGGGGTGCAGGCCAGAAGTGTAGGACAGTGAGAGGGTTCACCAGAGACAGAGTGGGGAGCAGAACAGGCAGATCTAACGAAACACACTGCTGAGGTAGCAGTGGGCAAGGCAGGAGAGGTCTGCTGCACCATGTGGGAATCTCCCTGGCCAGCCATCGAACTTGCACTGCAGCTGCCGAAAGCTCCACAGTGTTGCACCACCAGAGAGGCCCAGGGATGCAGTTTCAAACATTGAGTCATGGCCTAATCAAGAAGGTGATATTTGAGCAAATATTTGTAGGCGCTAAGAAAGCAAGCTATGCAGATATTCACCAGGAAATCCATTCAGGCATAGGGAATAGCAGGTGAAAGCCTAAAGTGGGAGTCTACCTGGCTTGTTTAAGAAATGGCAAGGAGACCAGAGTGCCTGAAACTGGAGGAGTGCAGGAAGGTATGGTAGGAAGGAACTAGGTAATAAGCAGTTGCATGGGTGTTAAATTTATCAATCCCCCCTGCATCTATGAGATGATTAGGTAATTTTCTCACTCTAGTTTCTTAATATGGATGATTATGATTTCAGAATTACATGTCTTTATGTTCCTGGGATAAGCCAGTTTTGATCATGATATGTGATTTTTTTTTATAAAGTAAAATTTTCTTTGGTGATATTTTCTTTAATATTTGCATCTATAATTATAGATAAGTTTGGCCTATAACTTCACTTTAGTATCTTATTTATTTATCTACTATCCCTCATGGAGTGAACTTGCAAGTGCTCCCTCATTTTCATCAGAAATTATTAGTTTAGATTTATCATTTTCCTTGCTTTCCTTTTCTCCTTGCATTTCAGACCTTGCCTTCTTCCTTAAATACATATTTCACAAATCCCTTTTGTAAAGGACTGTGGCTAGTAAGCATCACACTTTTGTGTCTTTCCAGTCTTCACTTTAATTCTTGAGAGATAGTTAGTTTTGCTGGGTGTATGGTCCTTGGTTGACAGCTTTCTCTCAGCACTTTGAAGAGTTCCATGGTATCCAACCTGGAACATGATACAATTCCAGTTTTGTGTCTGTGTGTATGAAAACAGACAGGAAGTGGACACACAAATAATTGTGAGCACATAACCCTATCTTAAATTGCCTATCTGCCCTGCCTCAATCACATTGCCTCCCCCCCCCCACCCCCAAGCAGAAGACACATCTACCTTGGATCTCATCCTTCTCATTCCCTGGCTTAAAAAATAGTTGCAGAACTAAGACCAAACAGCTGTTAGAATTATGGTGACAGAAGAGAATGTAAATATTTCTACATATACTTCCAACTGGTAGGAGAAGACTGTAACTATCAAAAAATTAGATGAGGAAATATGAGAATACTATTTCTCTTATCTTTTTTATACACATTATTGCTATTGCTTAAAATTAAGGCATGTACAGATCTTAAACTGAATGACTCCAAACCTTTTTTTTCTTTTGCAAGTTTATAAAATATATCTAGTGGAGAAAAATATTTATCTAGGCTTCAATAATTCCTCCCATTCCACTTGATGTTCTATTCATTCTGTTAAAGTACACTGAAATATAGTACTTTTTAATAAAAATAGAGGTTATGTTATGATTTTGTTTTTATAAAGGTATTTCTTCTATCTAGTTTATCTTTTATATACGTGGAGAGCTGCTTGGAATGATGTGCATTTTGATTTAATATTGAATTATTTCACATGGTGGTGTTTGGGTTAAATTTATGCTTTATCGTTGTATATCTATGTTAATTGAATGCTTTTTCTTTAAGCTAGAATCACTTAGGCATGTATCTAAAATATGAAATCAGTATTTGCAAGGAATTTCCAGGTTCATGCATGATAGCAGACAAGGTTTCAATTACAAAATACCTTGCCTGCTTCAGATATGGAGTCCTAGAAGGATTACTAACACACTGGTAAGTGGAGGGACCAGGTCCTACTGTTGATAAAATATCTGATGGGCGTAGTGAAGAAGATCTGAGACTTAGCATTTTGCACAATCTTTCCCCATTAAACTCAGGTGATTCCAGGATGCTTGGAAAACTTCCCCTGAATACATCCTTAACTTCTGATAAAATCATTGTCCTAAGAACAATGCCTGCATTCCTTCTAAAGGCAAGAAGGGTAGCTTCTTAATCTCCTTATATTCAGTCCAAAATGAATAGTTACTTAGTAAATACACACCCATTCAGAGCATGAATGAAAAGTGATCTCCCCATAAACAGAAAAGAAAGATTGCTTTCCTTTCTCTCTTGAATTCTTTATTCTGTGTATGTGTTTTAAAAATCAATATATTTTTTAATGCAGCAACTTTGCAGGCCATTGCAAATCCAAAACCTCTTTGTTGTCTCCTATTTCTATGGCCTTAACCATCAGCTTCATCTCTTTTCTTACTCTGATGGCCAGTTAGTATATGCAGGTCTAATTCTGGTTGTAGACCTTGTTCTCAGAGCTCTTCCTTGTGGCGTTACCATAGGCTGAACGCTGGCATGAGAACCCTGTTCCTCGCTTCCCCCCGCTCCCCCCGCCCCCACACACACATTAGAGTTCAAACCACCAGTATGACGGTGTCCGGGAGATCTTTGGGAGGTGATAAGGTCATGAAGGTGGAGCCTCCATGAATGGGGTTAGGGACCTTATAGATAAACCCCCAGGGAGCTTCCACCCTCTTCCCCGCCCCTCTGCCACGTGAGGACCAGGTAGGAAGTTGCCCTCTGTGAACCAGGACCAACGTGGTCCTCACTAGACACCGACCGTGCCAGCACACTGATCTCTGACTTTCCAGTCTCCAGAAATGGGACAAACTGTCTGTTGTTTACAGCCGCCCAACTGTGGTGCTTTTGTGACAGTCACCTGGATGGATTGGAAGGGTGTCTGATCTGCTCTGAGGGGATCTGCTGCCTGCCATTTTCTTAATACCGAGATTTTGCATGGTCTTCACCAAGGGTGGTCATTTCAACCTGCCATCTCTGCTCTTCTGCATAAATCTTGGTTCATAACTTTAATTTTTTTTTTTTAGGATAAAATTTTAGAGATAGGGATCAAAGGAGATGATGTTTTTTAAGGCTTACGATTTTATACAGCCAAATTGATTTAGAAATAGGCTATACTAATTGGTGTTTTCACTACAGGTTTCACAGAAGCGCCTCTTCTATAACTCTCTGGCCAGCATAGTCACTTGTTTGACATTTGTACCCATTCGAAAAGCAAAATGATGTTTAATTGCTTTTTAATTAGTATTTTTATTATTAGTGAGGTGAATGTTTTTCATAGGATGATTGAGTCTTTAAAATTTCAGTGGAATTTTATAAGCGAAAGACCCTATTTATTTTTCTGAAGTGCAATTTGGACAAAAGGGTTGAAGTGGGCTGAAGGAGCCCCTTGTGGGTGGCCCCGGTGATGGGTGATGGGGCCGAACTGTACCCAGTTCCTCCTCCAACTACCTCCCCAGCCTCCCAATTCGCTGTCCAGTTTCTCACTTTGAAAAATTAGCGTAGTAATAACTCTTTGACCCAATTAATCACATGATTTTCCTAATCTATTTAAACTGGGGGGAGATTTGGGCCTCCCTGGTGGCTCAGGGGTTAAGTCTCAGCACTGTGGGGCTGTCCGCAGTCACTGCAGTTCAATATCCGGCCAGGGAGATTCCCACAGGGCACAGCAGACCTCTCCTGTCTCCCTGCTGCTCCCCTCAGCAGTGCATTTCAGTAGATCCACCTGTTCTGTTCCCTACTCTGTCTCTGTTGAATCCTCTCACCACCCTACACCTCTGGCCTACACCCCAGCTCTTGTATGCATAAATAAATAAATCTTTAAAAAAAAAGCAAAAATAAATTTGGGGGAGATTTTATAATTCTCCCGAGATGCCAATTTTTACGCTTTCCCATTAGAGAATCAATAATTCAGAAATAAATTTGGCTGTAAGATGACAAGGTTTGTTCTACGGGTCTTATATTGGGACAAGTAGAAATGGATTCTACGGATCCACATACACTGAGGAAATACACGCTTCAGTGACTGGCTTTTGCTAGTAATTGGTCAGTCTCTTGGCTTTTGCCTGAAAGTCCTTATATGTTTGTTATTTTTTTAAAATACAGAAATGAAAGCTGCACTGTCCAGTTTTCACTGGTGAAAAAGGCAACTGGCCTTCCGTAATTCTGAGCTGAATTGTAATTCTTTGTTCTCTGTAGACTTTAGATAAAAGGATTCGTGTGGGACGGCAGATAGGCTGGTTTTAATTTGGATCAACTGGACTTACTGCTGGATTTTACACCAGCCCCGCTGTGAGGCAGGCTCTTTGTTTTCAGCAATTATCAAACTAAGCCTAATTAAACTTGCTTTGCTTTGATGTACTGTAATGGTTTCCATAATTTTATATTCTGAACCATTTTCCAAAGTCCTTGTTTGAAAGCAAGGATGGACGATGGATTGGTTTTTTATCTGTCACGCCATGATTTAGTAGGCATCTAATCAGAGTTTCTGATGCTGACTTTGGCCTGATAAAATTCATCACTCTTATTATCATTTTCGTGTTTTTCAATTCTGCCAATTAAATATAGATCTTAGAGTTTAGAACGTTCTTCCATCTTATGATATTCAGTGGGTTTTCCTTTTGGTTGTGCGGTTCCCGAACGGGATTTCTGTTTGCTTTGTTTTGTTTTGTTAAACTCATTTGGTCCGATTGATTCCATGTGTGTTTCTCTGTGTTACTGTGTTAAACAAGGCCCTTGGTTGTCTTTTTTGTATTCACAAGTTGTTCATTTCCCACTCGGTGGTGCGTCCATTAGATCTCTCTTGCTTTATGGGTGTTAGAATAGAAGATGTGAGTGTTTTTTAAAGAGCATTTTTCTTCACCATCAAATAGAAATAATTTAAAAACACATTTGCTTCATTCAGCTAGTCCCTTGCTTGGTGTTCTTGTTAACCACATGCCCTTTGCTGCCTTTAAAAACCGAACTGAACTGATTGTGTGATTTTAGCCTAATTTCCTGGGGCTTTTTGCCTATCAGTGGGAATGGGCAAAGGAGACAAACCTAGATCAATTGTGTTGCCCGGATTTCTCTTTCAGGCCACATGTAAAGGGCACTTTGCTATGAAGACCCTTTTAAGTGTTTTGAACAAAGTAATGCCACACTCTTCGAGATTTGTCGATTTGAAGTATTATTCTTATCTCTATTGAAATCAGGAAAACTTGGAGCTAAAGTATTACCAATATTAGGAAAACTTTGTATGGCTGGGCACAGTTTGATGATTTTTTTCAAAAAATCTTTGTGTGGAAGCATAATGCACATTGAGAAAAACACACGTTTTCTGTGCACAGCTGAGTGAAATTTCACAAACACACCTTCTCACCAATACAGAGAGAACACGGCCAGCACCCCAGAACTTAGACCTCCCCCCAAACTCCTAACTAGGCACCGCTCCTACTTGACCTGCCCCCGAGTAACCACTTTCCTGGCTTCCAATGGCATAGCTCATTACCCCGTTTTTGTGCATGACATTCATAAATGGACCGTATAACTCTCCCCACATCTGGCTTCTTCTAGTCAACACACATGTGACTCACACACAGATGAGAAATACACTAAAACCTTGAAAGGAGTCCTGGGTGGTTGATTCTCTTTGCTCTGTACTTTTCCCTTGTATGACTATACCACCAGTCACTTAGCCATTTTATATTGCTGAAGGGTAGTTTTATGTGCTCAGCTCGAGGTTGGGGGGCGGTGGTGAGAAGATGCTAGAAAGACTTCACATTTAAATCTTGCCCCAGTCCTCTGTTAACAGGAGTTGTAATTGAGCTAAAAAGATTTGGTTCTAACCTCTAACTGCTCATCCTTTCTAGATTATAAATACCTTGAGGACAGGACCTGGGCTCATTTTCACGCTCCCCCTAAATCATGTCTTCTACAAAGACACTTAAATGACAGTGGATAGGAATCAAAAGAATTTGTCCAAATGGAGAAACAATAGAATGCAATCGAACAGATAAAAACATGAGACATAAAATAGTAGAAGTGGCTACTAGAAGCAGTGGGGCTGGCTAAAGGACAGAGGAAGGGAAGAAGAAATAAAGCAGAACAGCAGAAAATGTATTTATCTTGCTCTCACGTAAATGAGCCTGATTAAATAGGGTTTGTAGGGTACTTCTAAATCCTTGGATAAAACATATAAATAAACCAGTGCTTTGGTTTGCTATTTTCTTGTCTGCTGCACAGTAACTTCCCTTGGTCTCCTGTCTTTGATCATTTTAAATGTATTTTGCTCAATCCGAATGAATTTTTTCGATCACTAAAGCAGCCACTGAACTGAATAAACCAATAATTGTATAAAGTTGACAGTCATCACTGCTATGTAAATGTTTGGTATTTCAGCCAATTTTGCCTTGCCAGCATCAGCCTTCACTGTGGATTCTACAAATTCTAGGGGTTTTTTTCTTTGTAGAACTCATTATAACTTCTATTATTTTTTCATTTCTTTTATTCACTTGATTGAAGTTGCTCTACAATCTCAATAATCAGTGTGCTAATATGTGAATAATTGTTGCTATGTCCCAGCAAGTGGTACTAAGATAATTGTAGAGCTAATACCAGAGCAATACATAAATTATTCATTAAAACATATAGAGCCTATTTGAATATATTGCTGCATTCCACTCGCAAAAGCATCTAATGCCTTATTGGAGACTCTCCCTTTGATTAAAAAAATTACAAAGGCCCATTAATTCTGGTAGATTCAGAGAGTTAATAATTTGGCTGCTCTAGAAATTGACCCCAAGGGAGTAAGCAAGTGACAGACATGAAAGGAAGTCAGGTGGAATTTGGTTTGGTTAGTTTCTGATTAGTTTCTGATGCCCTTGTGTATGAGTTTGCTAGAGCCTCCATAACAAAATACCATAACCTGCAGCGTGTCTATAGTAGGCACTTATTTTTCAGAGCTCTGGAGGCTGGAAGTTCAAGGTCAAGGCTTGGGCAGGGTTGTCGTCTTCCGAGGCTTCTCCCTGTGGCCTGCAGGTGGCTGTCTTCCCTGCGTCTGCTCCTTATCTCTTCTAAGGACCCCAGCCCAGGGCTCAGGGCCACACCGATAACCTCAGTTTACCGTGGCCATTTCTTTAATGACTCCATCTCCAACACAGTCATTTTCTGAGGTTCTGTGAGTTGGAACATGAACACGTGAAGTTTTGGGGAGACACACAGCCCATGTCCCCCTGTCAGAAACAATATTTGAAACTCTGATGTCAGGTACATCTTACACTCCTACCAAGAATCCCTCAACGCTGTCACCCCATGTTACTTGAGTCCAGAAATGACGAGGGACCGTGATAATATGTAATGGATCCTTTTTCTGTGATGGTGTTATACAAAGGTTTTCTATGCAGAAGAATCTAGCCCATGTAATCAATGGCTGATCAGATTAACTGATATATTATGAAGATTATGTACTTCAGTAATATGTAGAAATGATGTTTACTTGATATAATCATTTGATAATAGAAAACACTAAAAAAGACAGGACTGTTAACACCAAATAAATGCAAATTATTTGCAAGTTTAAAAGATACCACAAATACTTATTATTTAAAAGATGCCATTCTCAAATGAAAGAGTCAAAGTACACTAAACATTAATTTCCCCTGACTGATAGTTCCTTCCATTTCCTCACCCTACCCCCCCACCTCCACCCTACCCCATTCAGAGGCCTAGTGGGGTGGGCCAGCCAGAGGCCAATTTTTTGGGGTGGGTTCATTATATAATTTATAATTACAATATATTGAATATATAATATTATATACAAATACTAGGAACATACTTATATACTTTACATTTTAATTTTTATTGTACCTAAATATGCAATAATATAATGTCTATCATTTTTAAGTATAGCCTTTGGGGGTAGTAAATACAGCTTCACTGTTGTATAACCAACAACGTTATGCATCTCTGGAACATTCTTATCTTCCTAAATTGGGACTTGGTACGTATCAAATAGCAACTCCCCATCCTCTCTCCCTTCAGTCCTTGGCTACCACCATTCTCCTTTCTGTCCGTGGGATTGGACTATTTTAAGGACTAAGTGGAGTCACTTTTGTATCTGACTCATTTCAGTTAGCACAGTGTTTCAGGGTTCATGCATGCTGAAGTGTGTTCAGCAGAGGGCAGTTTTGAAAGGGCCCTAATAAACTCTCTGGCAGGAACCCTCCCTAAAGAAAGGCAGGCTCCCTGGCTGGGCCTTGGAGCGGCCCCTTGTCAAGTGTGGAGGTGCTTGTGAGCGCAGCTGGGATCTGCTCTGGAGAGTTGCTCCTGTGGGCGCAGAGCCCTGTGGCGAGCAGGCGCTGAGCAGAGAACATAAGAGGTTGTCGCTTCTGCGGCACGGAAACTTCTGTGACGTTGTAGTGCGCGGTGGGAAATCTCTCAGGCTGCACTCGGAATGAAAGACCATCGCAAGCAGGGCCGGGGCTGTGCAGAGTGAGAGTGAGGGTGGGTCCTGGAGTCTTTGGCATTGGAAGGGAATCACCTCCATGGCATTTCCTACATTTCCTGGCTTTGCAAAAGGCCAACAGGGCAGAAATCACTAGAGCAATAAAAACACTCTTCATTTTTTTGAGGCACAAATAGGGAGAGTGAATTCTGAGCAGTTGCAGAGTGAAACTGGGGGCACTTGACACCCGACGGAGCTTGGACTGTTATGCGGCAGCAGGGAACCAGGCTACAAGGCACCTCTGCCCAGCCAGCCACCCACACCAGGCCCGAAAGTCAGTTTGACCCTCCCCCTCCCACCTTTCCCCCTTCACTTTTACATTCTCTCCCTTCCCCTTTCTTCCCTTCTGCCCTCCCTTCCTCTCCCATCCCTCTCCTTCCTCTTCACCACTTCCTTCCTTCCCACCTTCTTTCTTCCCTCCTTCATTTCCTTCCTTCCTTTTCTCCGTCCCTCTTCTCCTCCCTCCCTCCCTTCCTTCCTCCTTCTCTCCCAATCTCCCTCCACCCATCCATCTATCTTTATTATGGTAAAGAACACACAACCTTAGTTCTATCCTCTTAGCAATTTGTTCAGTGTTCAGTATAGACTTGCTAACTAATAACCAAAGTGCTGCATCTCTAGAACATTTCCATCATGTGTGGTGGAATCTAGACCCTTTGAACCTCATTTCCCTACTCTGTCCGCTCCTCTCAGCCTGCACAACCACCATTCACTGTCTGTCTTCCGGGTGCACTTTCTTATCCTTTGGGCTGTACTTTGCCCCAAGTTGTCCATACTTATGACTGGGTCCTGTGGCCTTACTTGTCTTCTTCTCACTAAAGACACTCTTCCCGGGTGACCTCATCATAGTGTCATTTCTAATAGCAAAAGCATGATTCTGAAATGACTTAAGGCTTAATGATACAGAATTGGATAAGTATGTGCTTTAAGTGGGGACGATACACCATTTGATGAAAACTGTGCTGCAGAAGTACATTTATTGACATAGAGAGATGGTCATGGCATTGCTCAGTTAATAAACCATGTGATAATGGTGCACGTATAATGTGATCCCATTTGTGTAAAAAACAGATAAATATACAGTGACATATGAATGGATATTCACCAAAATATTAAGAGTATTTATCTCTGGGTGGTAGAATTATGTGTGATTTAAGTATTATTTCTGCTTGTCAGCAATTTCTAGTTTTTCTCCAAGGAACATATATTTGCAATGTAATAAAGAAGAAATATATGTTCGATGAAAAAAAATCCTCCTAGGATATGAATCCCAGTCAGCCAGTTGACTGTATAAAACCCTGCAATAAATATTGAACCAATCATTTCAAGGCTCAGTCAGCTCTGTTATTTACTGGTCCTTCATAAAGACAGATTTTTCTTATTTTAATAGAAGCCCACCTCTTTTTTTTTTTTGCCCCCATAAAGTTGTTTTGCTATGGAGCAGTGATGCACAGACAAGGATTAAGCAGATTTTGAATAGAGTGTGATTTAATTGTTCCAACAGTAGTGAAATCCAGCTCCCCACCCAGTGGGAATGTATTTATTTATTTATTATTAATATATTTTTTTATTTATATCTTTTACATTATTGTGTATTTCCTGTGGGTTCCCCACCACCGATTCACCTGTGAACCGTCTCCATAGTCCCTTCTGCTCTTTCTCCCCTGTTTTGAACACTTATCCTCCCCTTCCCTTGCCGATTGTCTCTCATTTCTGGTTATCTGCTAGTTTTTGTTTGTGTTTTGTTGTTGTTGTTATTTTCTCCTCCTTATCTCTTATTTGGTTCCCCTATATTCCTCCTATAAGTGAAACCATTCGATATATTTCTTTTTCCTTCTGGCTTATTTCACTGAGCATGATCCCTTCTAGCTCCATCCATGTTGCCGCGAATTGCATGTGTTTATCTTTTTTGAATGCTGAATAGTATTCCATTGTGTATATGGACCGTGTCTTCTTGATCCAGTCATCTATTTTTTGGGCATCTGGGTTGTTTCCATACCTTTGTTATTGTAACAATGCTGCGGTAAACATAGTGGTGCATGTATCCTTTTGGATTAATGTTTTTGTGTCTTTTGGGTAGATTCCCAGAAGTGGTATTGCTGGATTGTATGAAACCTTCATTTTTAGCAGTTTGAGGAACCACCATACAGCTGTGGGAATGCACTTAACCCATGGGGATGCAAAGATATTGGGGTGCACTGCTGTCGTGTCCTGGACATAGATACCAGAGCTTCTGCCTCTAGGTCCTGTTCTTGAGGCTGTATTTTGAATGCTGCTATTGAGATTCAGAACTTTTTTGGGGAAACCTTTCCTGCTCCATAGTAATGCCTGTTGTTGGGGAAAAACTGACCCTTCAGAGCCCACGTGACACGCATCTCCCACTTTAGTCTCTCAGCCCCTCCGCGAGATTCTGGGCGCTGCACACAGGCTTATTGTCCTCCTTAAAGACAGCAAGTGGCAAAGTAGACTTCAGACCCTTTCTGTTTGGCTCCTGGTCCACCTCAGGAGCCCCGCCCATGTGTCTCTGGCTCAACACTGGAAATCTGTCCTGAAACTTTACAGCCACCTGTGTTTGTGACCTCAGTCACCTGCGCCCACCTCCAGCCCCTGCCTCATTCTCCACGCTTGGCTCAGAAAGACTCCAGGGTTGAAGATCCACCAGCAGAGGTAATTCTCAAAAGATGATTCCTCAGGTTCTAGAGACCCCATGGTCCCAGAATTGCTGCTAAAATGAAAGGAGCGCCAGCGAGTGCTGGCTCTGAAGACTACCCCAGGAAGGATGCAGGAAGGAAAGATGCCACACCTTAGGCTTCTTGTGGAGAGCAGCTAACTGTTTTCTTTAAAGCCCTGTCGCTCGGAGAGTCTTTGAAAACCCATAGCTGAGAGGGGCTTTGCCGTCCCTCCCCGTTCTGGGTCTCAGTCTCCCCATCTTCCAAGTGAGTCTGACGCTGACGTCACAAACTGCGCTCTCAGGTGGATGATCCGTTCACAGAGGCGGTGTCTTCTAATGCAAGTTTTATACGCGAAATGAGGCGCCAAGTTAACAGCCCAGGAAAACAGAAGGCTGGTGTTTTTCTGCATAATAAACCATGAAGAGATGAGTCAGGCCTGCCTTCCAGCCTCTGTGCACTCCGTGTGCCCATAAAACACACAACGTGCTCACAAATCTTCTTTGATACACAGTCGTGCTCTGTCTGGGGCGTGCTAAGAAGGATCCAGAAATTGCGAACCTCTGGCTAAGTTCTGGAATAGCTGGTCTGTTCAGATTCACTCTGATGCTGGAATCCTCATACCTGCCAGGCACTGGGTATTGGGGGTTCAGAAATAAATGAGACCCCCACCCCACAAAGGACTTCAGTTTTGGGGTTCACAGGTAGCACAAGCAGATCTAGGACAGGGTGGCCCAGAGAAGGGCCACACAGAAGAGGGGTGCTGACCAGCACCAGCATTAGCAACAGTAGTTCACCCCAGTTAGCTCCCCAGTGGGCTTCAGGAACACACACACAAACAGAGGGCAAGAAATCCTCATTTCTCTAGGGGGTGAGCCCCGGTTTCTGGCAAGGAGTAGCTCGGCCAGCCCCGGGCTCAGGTGGAGGCTTGGGGGCCTTCTGAGCAGAGCAGGTGTGTCATGTCCTCTGGCTCAGCACCTGCTATGAGACAGACCCCCGCAATGGAAAGGTAAGCTTCCTTCCAGAAGCTTCCTGCTTGTGGATCAGCTACCAGGGCTGCCCAGCAACTGACTGCCGCTGGGTGCTGTCTAATAGCAGAAATGTGCTCTCTCGCGGGTCTAGGGCTGGACACCCAAGGTCAAGCTGGTGTTAGCCGGCCACGCTCCATCGGAGATGCAGGGTAGGAGCTCCCTGGCCCCTTCCTCATGTCTAGAGGGGTCAGCGGGCCTCGGCTGGCAGTTGAGTGACTCCAGGCTGCCTCCATAATGACACGGCTCCCTCCTCCCCATACTGCCACCCCTGTGTCTCCCCATCCTCCTCCTATGCTCACCCCCCCCCCCCTTCCAGGGTGACCCGTCTGAACTGTTACACCTGCAGCGATTCTGTTTCCCGGAAGGTCTCCTGAGTCAGCTGGGCTGGGACCTCATGAACACGATCCAACCCTAGCAGGGATGCGCGGCCAGGGAGGGCGCCCCAGGGTCCCCGCCCCGTACGCCCCTTCCTTCTCTGTGCTCCTCCCCAGCTTCTTCGAGCTTTGGCTTAGAAGGGCCAGGGGCCGGCCGGGCACCACCACGCTCCCTCCCTGGGGGCGCGTGTGTTCCGGGAAGCCTTGAGTCCGAGGCCCCAGGGAGCAAACTCAGGTGTCGCTTCAGCCCTGATGCTCTCTGGGGCAGGGACTGACGCTGGGCCTTTGCCTGAACTTCTGTCTCTCCAAGGAGGGAGTCTGCGCGCTGGATATCCAGAACTCAGGTTATGAGCTGGCCCTTTTAAAATATTCGAATTGGTGATTGTGGATGACTCTGTAGGTGAAGGGACTTGGGTTCGCCTATTGCCTTCTCCAGACATTGCAAAGTCAGCCCTGCAGCGAGCCTGTCTAGGCGCCCGCCTGCGGCGGGGACAGCCTCGACCCGAAGTCCAGAGGTTTGTTGGCAGAGAAACCTGAAGTTCCACCTGACTTACTGTGGGGCAGCCGGAGTTGGGCAAAGCGGGATGGTCTCCATCCTCCCCGCCTCCTGCGTCCAGCGCACCCGCAGGGGCCTGGAGCCCGGACACTTGCCGGTGTGGGCCTGGGGACGAGCGCCCCGCTCCAGGACTTTGAGCTCGGCCTCACGAGGGCACTCTCCCACTGAGCCCCGAAGAGCCCTGCTGGCAGAGCGGGCCGGATCTGGCCTCAATCACCGTGTCCAGGTGCTCTGGTCTGGGGGTGCAGACAGAGCCTCTGGCTCGGAGTCCAGAAGTGGGAAGAAGGCTCTGGATTTGGCAGGGGCGGGGGGCACACAGGCCCCGTGTCACTCGGGATACCGGGGACAGGAAGCAGCGACCAGCCTGCCCTACTCGCAGAGGGTTCTGGCCACACCAAAGCGCCAGCCTGTGCTTAGGGGCGCGGGCTTATCCTCAGTTCCCGCCACACTCACGCAGCTCTCTGCTACTGTTGAAGCATTTCCAGGTTCGTTGATGCTGCCTTCATATCCAATAACATCCCCCAAGACAAAGCGCTTTTTTGGCCCCAAAATGTTTCCTCCCTCCCCTCTGTCCAAGCCCCTTCCCTCACGGCTGGCCTCGAGCGGCGGCTGTGCTGGTGTCACACGATCGTCTGTGTTTTTGAGGTGTTCGGATCATCACACTCTGTGTCTCACTTCTTTATCTAGTTAAATTTTGAGGTGCTCCCATGTTGCATGATTTAATATTTAGTTCCCCACTAATGCTCTGCAGGCTGTTTGGTGCGGGCATGGCGCTGTATTTAATCCATCTGTTGTCTGGTGGGTCCTGGCCGACCAGGGGCTGTGAGATTAAAGCAGACATATTCACCCACGTGTCCATCTTTGGCCATGTGTTTTCATTTCTGTTGGGTCAGTTCCGGGGTGACTTTCTGGGTGCACAACATGGACAACTGTACAGGGTGGGCACTGCACCCCGATGGGGCCCCGAGGTGGCTGCTTTGCTGTGGTTCTCTCTGGGTCCTCAAGCTGCCTCCGTCATGGTCTGGTTGCTGCAGGTGTACATGGGGAAGAGGTAACTGCAAAAAGTGATTTGAATTCACCCGTAGTAATAATAATAATAATGTGTGCTTGCTGTCAAGGCTGGTTGTCTTTTAATTGCTGAATAAACAAAGTTGAGAAGAGAGCTCTTTTCACGTTCAGCTTCTCCACCCACGTGGCCAGCGCGACTAGATTTTCTATGTTCCTTGTGGCAGAATCATAGTCATTAGAACAGAGACTTCCTGAAATCCAGGATACTTCACATGTAATTCTTTCCTCTTAAGGCAAAGTCAGGTACCCTGTTCTGGAAGGAGATTGGATGGGTCTGGTGGACTCCGTTCATCGACATTCCTTATTTACAGTCATTACGCTGTGATTTTGTAGGTGTTTTCCTAAAACAACCAGAATATAATTTATAAGATGAGCAGTTTCTTTTTTTAAAACAAAAAAGATTTATTTATTTATGCATGTAAGAATTGGGGTGTAGACTAGAGGTGTAGGGAGTGAGAGAACTCACCAGAGACAGAGTGGGGAGCAGAACTGGCAGATCTACTGAAGTACACTGCTGAGGGGAGCAATGGGGAGACAGGAGGGGTCTGCTGTGCCATGTGGGAAGTTCCCTGGCCTGGGATCGAACTTGTGCTGCAGTGGCTGCAGATAGCTTCATAGTGCTGAGATTTAACCCCTGTGCCACCAGGGAGGCCCAAGATGAGCCGTTTCTTTTTAATAAGAGACAATGGCCATTTTTCCCTCTATTTTCTGTGACTTAAAAAAACATCATCATAAAAATACTCCAGTTCCTTAGCATACAGGTAAATGTGACCCTCTGACTTGTCTGTCGGACACAGCTTAAGAGCAGCAAGCTCTTAAAAAAGGATAATGAACTCAGGAACTGGGTAGACCTACTTGAAGAAAATGCTCAAATCCACCAAAGCTGAAAAAGAAACAAACTTGAATGAGCGGAGAGACTTTAGTGAGTAGAAAGACTATTAATGTCTGTTTTCTCCAGTTCACAACACAGTAGATAAAAGATTCCAGTCAAAACCCCAGAGGATTTTGGGGGGCAATTGACAAGCCATTCAAAATCCAGCCACAAGAGTGAACAGGGAAGAAGAACCAAGATCCTTTTGGAGAAGAATATTAACAAAGAAACACTTGCCTCATTGGACGTCAAAGCATTTTCTAGAATGTGCTTGGTCTTTTTAAGAAATCCTTACTTTTTGTTGATCCTGCCACCTGGGGTTTGTGAAGACAATAGTGAGTGAGCAGAATGTGGTAGAATAGGGCTGTGGCTTTTACCTTTGCATGTTAACAAGGGAAAACTGAAGCACAGCCAGCTCTGGGGTTTATTTCCACGGGGTCAATTTCACTTCTACAGTGTCCTTGTGGGGTGCCACACCTTCCTGTAGGGTGGTCGCTCCTGGTTGCTTGCAGGGGACATCGAGCTTATTCCAATGTTAGCAAAGGGACCTGCGCATTTCTCTTAAGTTCAAATCTGGTTTCAAGAGCAGATGGATACACGGAGAGCATTCAAATGACAGAAAAATGAGTGTGCTATTGACACCTAGACAGACAGACAGACTCAGTGAATCACTGGAACTGCATCCACGAGCATCCTTCATAATTTCTGGCTTGTTTTCATACTAAATATTAAATAAGATACTAAATAGGAATTAATTTCTTCTAAAATACAATAGGATGGAAGAGAGGGAAAAATTGACTTATGGATGGCAGGGGAAGCAATCTGTCTCCTCTTAAGGAACTAGGGAGCTTGGTAATTTCAAGTTTCAGTAGATGAATAATGAGACTTGCTCAGAGTAACCTGGATTGGAATTTCTACCCAGTCTGAGATCACCAGGTAAAGACAGCAGATTGTCATAGTCCCACTGGACAGTCCCTCATCCTCCCCTCACCTTCTGCCCTGCAGGGCTGGTTGGATCTGGGGTTCCATGCTCCAATTCAGGCTGAAACAGTGGCAGCTTGCCCTGGACAAGAATAGCTCAGCACGTGACTTCACTTACAGGCTATTAACGCGGCGAGCCTCACACTTGGTGGAAATGCTCATTCTCAGAGCTGTCTGCCACGTCTTCAGAAACTCAGCTCTCTGGGGGTCCCACCCACCCTAACTTAACCTCATTTCCCGACCCTGGTCTACAGAAAATGCCATGCTGGCTCCTTCCTGTTCCGTCTGCCCGGCTAGCTGCATAGTCTCAGGTGCATACAAGAATTCATATTTACTCATTTGACATTTATTTAACACATTTCGTGTGAGTGTGGATATAGTAATACCCTGGTCAGATAGTCTCATCCTTCCCCATAACATTGGTGCAAATCGGCTTCAAATCGAGGTCTTGGGTCCCTAGCTCTGCGCTTCGGACCTGTGTACAAACCTGCTGGCAGAGGGATGTCGGTTTATGAACCAGAAATCTGGGCCCCGCCCCAGCCTCCTCGCTACGCCCAGTCTCTTCCATCCCAGGCCATCGACCTGCTTACTCTCCCGGCTAAAGACATCTTAAATCCATCCTCTTTCTCCATCTTCATTCCCACTAACTTCACCCGGAAACCCCCAGAATGTCTTGCCTAAAACATACTAACAGCCACCTACCTGACCCTCTAATTCCTGTTGGGTGTCCTCACCGCCAGGACGCTTTTCCCTGGAAACACAACACACAGGTCAAGTCTTTGCCTGGTTTAAAATCCTCCGGTGGCCACATCACCATCCGGGCCCGAGCTAGGTGCAGGGACTGGCTCATTCCAGCTCTGTGCACCCCACCTGCTGTGAGCTAGCCCCTCTGCCCTCCCAAGTGACCAGCAGGCCCCAGACAGGCCTTGCTTTTTCCTGTGTCCCCGGGGAAAGGTGCACCCTTGACCCTGCACCCATTGGTCAGGGGGACCCTCCTCCCCACTCCGCACACTCAGCTCAACCTCTCAGGAACCTTCTCGACCACCCCAGGCAGCACGGGCTTTTCCTTCCTTTGCTGTCCGGGATTCAGGGGACAGCTCAAGAGGCGAGCAGTCTCTGCCTCCTCTTTGGAGGGGTTGGAGGTGAGAGGGTTTCCTGGGGGCTCATCTCCTGACCCGGGGTCCCTGGGTCTCCTGTGGGATCCAATCTGGGGTAGCACAGCCCTGAAGGTTACGCGTCACACAAAGGCACGCGTGTTCTGGCTCCTGCAGAAGGTTATACGGGCTTATCCCGCCATGCACATACAACTCAGCATTAACATTTCTTTAAATTTAATTTTATCGAGGTAACTTTGGTTGGCAGCACCCTCTGTGATTCAGAGGGTTGGGCTCACACCCTCAGAGGGATGTTACACAGCATACCCCCACCCAGGCACCCACTGTCCACTGGGTCCCCTCCCCAAGTAGCCCTCCCTGTCCCCTCGGTAGCTCCAATTCCACAGTCGGACTTCTAGGCTTTGTCATGTCGGATCCTTTGTTCGGTTGCTCTCTAGTCCACGTGTACGTGAAGTCACGTGACGCTCTTCTCTCTTCTGGCCGTTTCGGTCAGCGTCACCCTCCAGGTCCATCCGGCGGTGGCGATGTCCGGCCTCCGCTCTCCCTTGCCCCGCCCTGTTTGCCGGCGCGCGGTCCGCACCTTCGCGCTGCCCCGCGGCTGGCGCCGGGCCGTGTCCATAGCGGGCTGCCACAGACAGCGCTGCGTGGACACGGGGCAGCTCTCCCTTCCGATCTGCTTTTGTATTCTTTGGGTGGACACCTCGGACGCCTTTGTTATTTTGTTCATTGTTATTTTGAGCTGCCTCCAAAAAAGAATTTTGATTTTATTTTCTGGCATTTTGCATATTCTGGGAGGGACCATTCGTTCCTTGGGGTCCAGTGAGGGATAAAGTGTCGCTCCGAGCCCCGCCTCACCCCACCCCGCCGCATCTCAGCACATCACCGTACACCTCCGGGCATTTGCCCACACCCTGTTCCTATTTTCCCTGAGAACATGGGCCCCTCCCATTGGTTTTTGTAGTGTAGGTACATGGCCTGGGAGTAGTAGGTGCTCAATCAAACTTGTCTGTGTATAGAACTATAATGAAATAAGATGGTTTCTCTTATTCGATCAGCTGTACATACATTGCTCTTGGCATTAAACCGGCCCTGAGGTTGGAGAGATGATTTCTCTCAGGTGTTGACCACCCGCACCGCGCGCAGGTATCCCCCTCACAGCCCTCAGCGAACCGGCACCGGAAGCCGCCCGTGGCTGATGCTGTAATTACAAGTGGAAGCCACCAGATGGCTTAAGGGGTGAGTTTATTTCCAATGGAGATTTTTACCTTAGAAATCTGGCTAAAAAAAATAAAGTGTCATAGGAGGGAAATCAAAGTATTCTCCGCGGCAAACCCCAGATCCCCAACAAAAGTCCACGGACCAATATTCCTGATTTCAGGGACGGGTTTGTAGAGGTTCCCCACCTTCAAAGTGAAAAACACTGCTTTACAGCAATGTAACTGTGCAACATCCTCCCAGCAGCTACGTGCTTTTAAGATTTACAGAATCATTACTGACATTCAATTCGACTCCACAAATATTTATTGAGTGCCCGAGTCCCCAGGAAAGCTTAGGAGAGGCTGTTGAAGCAAATGTGACTTGGTGCCCAGCTCCAGAGAGGTGGGGGATGCTTGGTGGACCCGGAGCAAAGATGGAAGCCTTTTTCCTTTGTGTACAGAGTGCTGGTTACAGTTTCAAGGAGAAGCGCGGGTGCAAAAATAATCGTGGCCTAGAAAAGGTTTGCTTTGCATCTGCAGGCTGAGTGGTTCGAGTGTTCAGACATCAGCATGTATCAGCATGATATTGAATATGAAAGCCGGAGTGGAAATAGTTAGATTGGATTAAAACATTTTAATGAGATAATTAAAAAATAAACATATGCATGCATAGAAAGACCGGAGAGTATTCTCACCTGCGTGATAGACATTTAAGTACCTTTTAACTCTAGATGCTCTGGACGCTGTGAGTTTTGGAAAACACATACATTTATTTATGATTTTGGAATGTAAAGAATGAAATAGAAACCCTGTCAAAGATAATTCTGTTCACTGACTTGACAAATATATGACCAAATAGATAGGGGTCAGAGTGGTGTAGCCCAAAGACAGCCATGAATTGCTGGTCCTATTTCCTGTTTAAACTAACATCAAGAGAGCAAACTGTTAAATTTTCTAGGCAATTAAAATATGAGGACATGCCGCATTTTCTGTTTTGTTTTGTTTTTTTTCAAACCTATATAGATTTAAAAGGTCCAACGGTGATATTCACTCAGATCATTTTTAAACTTCTTTCAAAGATTTATTTATTTGTGCATACAAGAGCTGGGGTGCAGGCCAGAGGTGTGGGGGGTGAGAGGATTCACCAGAGACAGAGTGGGGAGCAGAATAGGCAGATCAACTGAAGTACACTGCTGAGGGAAGCCCTGGGCGAGGCAGGTCAGGTCTGCCGCTCCGTGTGGGAATCACCCTGACTGGGGATCGAACTTGTGCTGCAGTGACTGCAGATAGCTTCATAGGCTGAGGCTTAACCCCTTGTGCCACCAGGGAGGCCCATTTTTAAATTTCTAAACAAAAATCGAAGTAGTTATCAAGGAACTCAGCAAAAGTTTCTGAGAGGATAACATGCCTTATAAACACTGATTAATATAAACTAAAGCTGGACAATTAATTTTTAAAAGCACAATTTCCTCTGAAGGTGCAGAAAGTTTTCTTTCTATGATAGAGCAGACACTTTCTCTTTCCACTCAGGCTATGAGTAACTCAAAGCAGATACAGATCCAGCTGGCCCCGATAACCCAGTATTTGGGATTAAAAGTAAAAAGAAAAAAGTTGAACTGGTTAAGGCTGCTGATCTTTTCTCTTTAACAATCTACAGTTCACTTTTGTACTAGTCATTTTAGTTGAATAGATGGCTTACTTTCTGATTACGAAAGTGCTACTTGTTCACTCCAGGAAACTTTAAAATAGAAAAGTATACAGGAAAAACTTAAAATTACCTGCTGCTCCACTCTGAGAACTGTGGCTGGCATCTTGGGCTATCCTTCTGTTACTGGGCAGATCCCTGAGCAGTGGGGTTTTGTTTACCCTGCTGTTCGACACAAGTTGTTGACCTTTAATGTAGCAAGTGTATTTCCTGCACCCTTCCTCTGACTAAACAAGTTTGTTGTTAACAGACCTTTAAAGTAAGAAGTGTGGGGCCTCCCTGGTGGAGTAATGGGTTAAGCGCAGCACTGCGAAGCTATGCAGAGCCAGTGCAGCCCCAGTGATTTTGATACCAGAGTTCAATACCCAAGTTCAATACCCGGCCAGGGAGCTTCCCACATGGTGCAGCAGACCTCTCCTGCCTTACTCCCTGCTCCCCTCAGCATATCTTTTTAAAAAAGTAACAAGTGTTTCCTGCAGCCTGCTTCTCTTTTCTGCTCTACTTCTGTGCCCCCCTCACCCCCCAGTCTGAATGGCACCACTGACTTGTGGGGAGAAGCAGGCTGCAGGAAACACACTTGTTACTTTAAAGATCCATTAACAACAACAAACTTGTTTGGGCAGAGGAAGGGTGCAGGAAATACACCTGCTACATTAAAGGTCAACAACTGTGGCGCAGCCAGGTACGCGGCTCCCAGTGCTGAGGGAGCTGTCCAGATACAATTCCATTCTCGCCCCTGTGACTCTGGGTGTTGAGGGAAATCTCACCTGTTTGCTTGGAGCTGGAAAGAGGATCCAAAGGTTCGGGTAGGGAACATCAGCGTGGTGGCAAAAGACCCTCAAACTGCTAGGGGCCCAACTACTCCCCAGGAGCTGACTAGATTATTCAGGGCTATGCCAACCTCTCCAGTGTATTTAACAAGAGGCTGGTGCAGGGTGGGGAGGGAGAGGCAGCAGAGCTGTGAATGTTCTGTTTCCCCCCCCCCCCCAAGACTCTTCTCTCCCTGCAAAGCTGAAGGAACTGTGGGCATTTCCCCTTGGGAAAATGTCTGCTAACACCCTGGCCTGGCCTGGAGACGGCGGGCAGGCCAAAGCATGGCAAGGGGAGCTTGGCTGATCTCCCTGGGGACTCCAGGACAGCTTGGGAGACCCTTTAGCTTGACTCAACTCTCCTCTCCACTCCCAAATGGGAACCTAGGGGTGAGGAAGTCTCTGCAGCCCACACGTAGGCCCGCGCCTTTGGGCCAGGAGCTGGGCAGCGTTTCCTGGCCGTAGAGGCCCCCCGTCAAGGTAACGTGGGGTGGGGGGAGGGTCCCTTGAGTGTTCTGAGCCACTGGGGGCCAGTCTGTGACCTTGAGAAGCTCGTAGGGAAACTTCCCAGACTCCCACTGAGAAAGGGCTTGTCCTGTTCCCCCCACCCTCCAGACAGCCCCCGATCCTAAAGGCGCTTGATCCCAAACAGGGAGAAGATAGAATGAGAAGCAGATCCCCTCCTTCTCTGTGTCTTTTGGGAAGGAAGTTGGGTTCGTGGGGACCTGGGAGGGGGTGGGAGTGAGTGAGCGTTAGAGAAGGGGGAGATCTCCATGTGGGCACCCAGCTGGACTGTTTTTTTATACTATCTGTATGTTTAAATGTTTTAAATTTCATTTATTTCAATTTACTGGACGTGAGCACGAAGTTCAGGGGCTCGCCAGGCACCCACGGGCGGGCTGGGAAGGCCTGGCTCGGAGTATGTGAGGTGGCTTATGTTTGCTCCTTTACATTTCAAATGTTCTTTGACTGTATCAACCCCATAGTCAAAAATTAAAGAAAGTTGGTTCATTGTGCTTTTATCCCCTAAGTTCAGACGAGTTAATAAATGAATTGCTAGAAAGAAGGAATATAAAGAAACAAGGCAAAAGAAAACAAAAAATTGACTCTAATTTGCACCTTCCAGAGATAATTCCTGTTCACATCCTGGGGTGTATTCATCCAGCCCTGGAACTGTTAGAGGTTGGCCCAATAATCACAAAGCAGAGGAGCAGTCAGACAAAGGCCTTTATTAATTTCCCAGCACTGGGGGCTACACTAGCGGCTGGCCTGAAGCCCCATCCGCAGAAGTGCAGCCCGAAGCGGGGGTCAGTAGTGGTTTTATACCTGCCCCCTCCATTGTAACTGTCCCCTCCGTGCTGTTAGAGTACAGCTACTAATTCCATAAAAGGCGAGCAAACAAACTACGTTACAGGAGCAGAACAGAGGTCATGCCACGTAGCCAGAAACCAGATCTTACCTGGGGCTCGGGAAGAGAACGACCTTGCATAAAGGGCTGGGTGGAAGGCAGATCTGTCCTCTTGCTGACTCAGCCTGCCTTGAAGTGGGGGTGAGGGTTTGCACTCTCATTCACTAAGACAATACAGCCTTGACAAAGATGAAAATCCTGCCAGTTGCAACAACATGGATAAATCCAAGGATATTGTGCTAAGCGACACAAGTCAGTCACAGAAGGGTGACTACTGCACCGTTCCACTTCCGTACGTACCTAAAATTTTCAAACTCACAGAAGCACAAAACAGAATGGTGGTCTCCGGTGGCTGACAGGAGGGGGAAGTGGGGAATTGTTCAATGGGTAAAAAGTTTCAGTTATGCAAGATGATTAAGTTCTAGAGCTCTGCCAACAACACAACACCTATAGTTAACGGTACTGTGTTGTGCACTTGCGCATTTATTAAGAGGGTGAGTTCATGTGAAGTGTTCTTACCCGCAGAAACAAAACAAACCAAAACCCAAACGGGCACAGGCAACTCTTGGAGGTGATGGATATGTGTGTTACCTTGATCGTGGTGTTTTCTACACTCGAATGAACTGATTTTATACATAAGTATGTACAGCTTTTAAAAAGCAATTATTCCTCAGTAGGCTGTCAAAACAAACCAACCAAGGGACAAAATTACCTTTTACTTGCATCTTTGGGGGCCTCTGTGATAGGTGGGTGTGTGTGTGGAGGAGTTTAATTTATATACTTACAGCACACTTAGATAAAAAATTAAGAGAGGAGTCCCCAGACTTCCAGAGGTGTGGTGAGAAGGGACAGACGCAGTTGACTTGGGAGATGCATTCCTGCATTCCTGATTCCTGCATTCATTATTTGCCCAGTACTGACTGAGTGCTTACTCTGTCCCCGACATTGCGTAGGTACTGGGGTACAAGGAGGGGTGGTGGTACATGGACATAAGCCCTGACTTCCTGGAGCTTGCGTTCAGCAGACAGACTGCCAACGATCATGCTAACACATGTATGTAGTAACCACAGCTAATATTTATTTTCCAACACGGCAGATACCACCTCCCATACTTTACCCATCTGAACTTATTTAATCCTCACCAAGAAAAACCAAAACGCAAAAAGCCTGCGAGCAAGGTGCCACCGTTTGGCCACCGGTGACATTTCTGATGGGCTGGAAAGCTAGTGGCCTTTCTCATGCCACCGCAGGTAAACTGGCCACCCCACACCGTGGACAGCAGATCACATGCCCTTTGAATCTGCAGCTTAGCAGAAAGGTCAGAGAGGTGAATCTCTGACCAGCGAGTGTGGGTGCTTCCTGCCTCCTTCAGGAAAGTCCTTTGGTAAACAACGTGGGTAAAATCTAGCATTTTGTAACAGAGACGGAGGGGCCGTTGCTCAGCGAGACCACAGCTCTGTGCCCGTGTCTGCAATACCAGTGGGCTGCAAGTGGTTATTTGGTGACCGCTAGTTTTGATCAAGCCAAAAGCTACATATTCCCAATAGCAGGAGAGGAAACTGCCCTAAGGTCCTTCTCAAGCGGCACTGGCAGAGCCTTGTCTGCCTGCTCTGGGAGCCAAGCGGGCAGTGATCAGAAGGGGTGGGGGGTGCTCCCCAAACCAGCCTGCTGTTCCTGCCGGCTGCCACTTAGGGATTAGGGACAGAATAGATGGGACAGGCTGAGGGTCTTGTGAATGGAAATGAGTCATTAGGCACAGCCAGTGACTAGCCGAGATCTTCAGCTGTGGTTATTCACATGAGGAACTAGAGGAGGAACAGACCAGAGATCGATTCTGTATCTGTTAAAGTTTAATTGATAAAGAAGCTATGGTCCCAGCTTGCTGATGCCTATGTCTGTTTGCCCCTAATTAGCCCCGAGCCCTTCAACTGGCCACACACCGACGTGCAGCCTTCCACGAGGGCCCTTCAAATGGCACAGAGGGTTGGGAACACCAGCCTCCCAGCGGGTGAAGCCAGTGCCTTCAGAAGCCACACAGGGAGTTCCTTCTAGAAAGCAGAACTAGGGTCTAATAAAAAATGGACTCTACCCCCTGGGCCATCTTTTGACGTTTTCCTTTTGCAATAGCTGCTTACCCCGTGAACCAGTGACCGCTCCCATCCCTCCCACGGTTTTCACACCCACCTCACCACCGTACAGCAGGTGTGGGTGAGGGGAGCAGATACTGCACTTTTTAGTTTCTAGGTCACCGGATCATGAGGCGCTGCTTCTACTTATAAAGGACCGTGGCACCACCATGCACTTGGAACTGCGTGGGGTTGGGGTTCTCTCCCCGTGAACTGGATGCATTCTGTGTCACAGGTCTTCGGATATCTGGGGGCCAGACTGGACGGTGGCAGAGTGGCCCCCTAGGCAGATTCATCCTCACCTTCTTTCATCACCAGGACTTGCTGAATGGCCACGTGTCAGCTGCGTCCATGGTGCTCAGCTAGAGAATTTCACCTCCCGCATTTCCAAGACTTCCACGGGGCCGTGTCTCTAACCAGGTCAACGGAATGATGGGAAGGGCTGGTGCTCCCGCTGCTGAGAAGCCCCTTCCCTTGCTGCCTTTGCTGGGCTCCGGCACCGACTCGATGGCAGATGCTGGCGTGGCGGTCACGCAGGACGAATGCCTGCTGTTCTACCCGTCCCCCACTGCCCACCTGTGGGCCAGTCTGACAGGAAAACCCAAAAGGACCTTGTTTCAGAGACAGTATCTTTGGACCCCTGATAAAGCAACTCATCCGGTTCCTGCCTGAAACCCAGCTGTTTTAGGGAGCGCTTTAATATTCTTGTCTCCAAATGGCAAGACATTCCTGACCAGACAGGAGAGAAACGTGCTCATCTAAGCCAGTGCGTAAGAACCAATCCAAGACATTCTGGAAGCAAGAAGCAAGACACGGCCCTGCTCAGTGCTGAGTACCTGTTTCAGCACTGAGCAGGGTTGTTACGTAAGAAACAAACTTCTGTTTTGCTTCAACTGCGGTGTTTTGGAGTCTTTGTTATACCGAAGAGGCTGTTTAGACTGGTCCTAAGCAGTCAGTAAGTAGACAGTGTTAGAATTTGTTGGGAAACCAGAGTATAATCCAACAAATGAAGGCAGAGTGTGCCAGATGGAGAATATGAACAAAAACTAGCTCAGTGTGGAGCTCAGAGGGATTAGGAAGAGAACGAAGAAAAGGAAGTTGAGTGGAGAACATGGCGCCTCCGAAGGCAGAGGATTTTATTCCTCAACAAACAAACAAAATGCGATGTTTTCTCGAAAGTATGCTGGTAAAGGAGATAAGACAACTCTGTTTCCTGAAAACAATCTTGAAATCAAGGACGGTAATTTTTCTTTCGAAAGTTATTTTTTTATAATGAAAGTAACAACCTCTTGAACTTTGTAGTCATGCTGGACTTTAAAAACAGGTTTAAAGAAAAGTGAAAAGCAGGAGACCTTTGGTTATATGAGCAACAACAACTGCCTGGATGTTTCTAGTTTTTCTTCACAGGGGGCAAGTGGGGGCTCTTCGAGGTGCCCAGGACACAGGGGAGGCACACTAGCACCCCTGTGCTTCCCTAGACAGGAGAAATTCTGCAGTTCTCAGTTGCTGAATATTTCTAGCATGTTCCATTTCCTACAACCAGACACAAAAAAGAAAAAGCAAATCAGTGTGCATGGAAAGGCAGTCATTCAAAGAAAACCCACAAAAGATCTCCTTTGACAGAAGACCTGAGTATTTCAACCGCTTAGTAGTAATGACCAGGCCGCCACCAGCTTAGAAGGGGCACTTTGCTGTGTTTTCAGGAAAAGGTGTAATCTGTCGACAAAACAAATAAATCAAAAGTAAAAACGGAGGCAGCCTGCCCAGAGGAAATCTCAGTGACAGGATAAACACTTCAAGTTTGGGTTAATCATCTGGCCACTGGGCAGCGGGCTAATCCTCCTTGGGTCACAGTCCAGACCGCAGTGAAACACGGGGTCCAAGTCGCCTCATTTCTGTGCCGCTTCTCTGCGATTCCTCCCCTCTTCCCACACCCTTCACCAGTTTGGGCAGAGTATTTGCATAAAGTCAAAACTTCACATATGGACTCCCAAGTCACCCATCTGGCTCCACCCACCTTATTTTTAGGCTTGCAAATTTGTCACAGGAACAAATGTTATCTCCAGGGACTTGAGAAACAAGTCTGAGCCTCCAGCACCGTTAAGTTCACCTAAACTGCTCTGACGCAGGCGTCACTGCCTTGCTCTATTTCCCCTCCTGTAAAATGGGCTGGATCAAGGTATTATTGATGTGCCTACAGTTTATGTGGAAGTTTTACGTACACATATGCATATATGTTTAGCATTATACAGAAACAGCTTCCTGTTCCGACCTGGTGGGACCCTGTGCTCGGCTCTTATTTGGATACCACCTTCCTGATAATCTATCACGACCACGGCGCCAGAGGGACACACCCGACACACATCTGCCGGGACGGACCCACAGCCCGGCGGTCTGCCAGGCAGGGCTCCTCGGAGCAGATCGGGTTCTCCGGGGCCGACCCGAGGGGGCACTGAGCAAACGCCCAGGCGGCGGCGTGGGCGGGAGCCGGCTGGGGGAGCGAAGCCGGGCGGCACCGTTTTTGGCCCCTGCTGCTTCTCGTACTCGGCCCGCGGCGCGCGGCGCGCCGGGACCTTTGCCCCGGAGCCGGGCCGGTCGAGCCGCGGCCGCCCCGGGCGACCAGGGGAGACACGCCTCCGCCCGGCCCCGCTTGGGCAACCTCGGTTCCGGGCGTCCGCCGGGGCAGAACACGCCCCGCGCCCGGCCCGACGGACCCCGCTCGGGCCGCCTCGATCCGGCCGCCCCGCGCAGCCCCGCCGCCCCCGCGGCCCCTCATGCTCTCGGCCACCCGGAAGGCCGGCCAGCGCCTCCACAGCGTCTTCCCCGTGGCGAGCATGGGCGACTCCGCCTCGAAGCTCGTCAGTCCCCAGGAGGCCCTGCCGGGCCGGAAGGAACCGATCCCTGTGGCGGGTAAGGTCGCGGACTGCGCAGGCGCGCGCGGGAAGGGCGGGGGGGGGGAAGGGCGAGGCGGCGGGGGCTGCGTCCGCGCAGGCGCGCGCGGCCGGGGCGGGGGCGCGCGGCCGGGGCGGGGGCGCGCGGCCCGGCTCGCTCTTTGTTTAGCTTCTCGCCACCTGCGACAAAACGGAGCTGCTCGGAGGAATGTGGTGGTCGCGTTCCGTTCTCCACGGGGGCGCGTGCCCGACGGCCGCGAACGCAGGGCGGGGGCGCGGCCCCGTCCCCGCGCGCTCCCGGGGTGCGCCGCGTCGGGTGCGGTGCGGGGAGCGGGCGCCCGCCCTGCGCCGTGCTCCCGGCCGCGCTGCCCTCGCAGGCTTCGGGGTGCTGCAGAACCGCCACCCGCGGAGGGAAATGGCTCTCGTCGGTGTCCCGGCTCGGGACTCAGCCCAGCCTCTTGTCACCCCCCACCCCCTTGGCCCCAGACGCCCGCCCGGGGCTCCAGGCCCCGCGCGGGGGTCCTGTTTTTATTTTTTGTTTAAGAGTCGTGCTTCTCAATCTTTAAAACACTTAAGAAATTCCAATCTTCTAGCAAGTAGACCTGTCAGGCAGTAGAGCAGGACACACGGGGACATGTCACTTGCTTTCGAAGACACGGTGCTGGGTTCTTTGCTACAAAAGCGACTCATGTTCCTTACAGTAAAAGTAAGGTGTTAGGAAGAGGGTCACGCGCTTGATGCCCCATCGAGTTAAACTGTTGATACTGGAAAAGGTTTCAGAAGCTCAAGTCGTGTGTGTGTGTGTGTGTGTGTGTGTGTGTGTGTGTGTGTGTTATGGGGCATGCTTCTCAGAAAGAAGCCATTGTTCTACCTCCTTGCTAATGTTTTGACAGTGTAGGATTTCTCCCCTCAGGTGCAGCGCCTCAGCTCCCCCACCATCAAAGCACCCATAGTCCTCTGCCATAGCCCCTGGCTCTGTCCCCCTCTCCTCACCTCACCGCCCCCCTTTCCCTCCTGCGCGCCTCAGATCTGTGGTCAGCTTTCAAGAGTTGATCTTAAAGTTTGTCTTCGTCTGACCCTTAGTTTGGTTACTTGACGTTCCAGGTATTAGTGACATGTCCGGTATTTTTCTCCTTCCGGCTTATTTCACTTGGGGTCACCTCTTCCAGCTCCATCCATGGCGCTGCAGATGGCGCGCGCTTACCTCTTGATCGCTGAGTGAGGTTTCATTGTGTGGATACAACACATCTTGTTGGTCCCTCATCCGTTTGGGGGTATTTAGGTTCGTCCCGCGCCTCGGTTACTGTAAATGGTGCTGCAGTAAACGTCAGAGTGCGGGTTTCCTTTTTGTGTGCTTTGGGTCGACGCCTATGAGGGGATTGTTGGGTGGTATGGTGGGTTCATTTTCTAGCCTTTTGAGAAACCACACGGCTTTCCATGGGGCTGGGCCCGCCTTCACTCCCATCACCAGTGTGTACGGCTCCTTCTCCTCCACTTCCGCACCAGCACTCGGCGTTTCTGGCCTTTTCAACACGAGCCGTTCTCACAGGTGTGAGGTGGTATCTCACCATGGTTTGGATTTGCATTTCCCTGATAAGTGATGGACATTTTTTGTGTGTGTGCCTGTTGGCCATTAACAGCTCAAGTCTTAGTTTCTGTTGCTGCCGGGGAAAAGGGTCCACCAACCCAAGTACTATACTGGGGTAACCTCGATGCAGTGCTGCTCACAGCGCAGGCCTCTCCCCACCCCCAAAATGTTTTAAACAAGCCTGGCTATGTCCCTAGGTCCCCATAACTTCCCAGCACTGGACATTTATATTTTACTCAGATTCAAAGAATGAGTTTCAAAAACAATAACAAAACCCAGGTTCTCTTTAACTGTCTTTAAACCATACAACCCAGATATCTAAGCCTAATTAATTTATCTTAAAAATAAATTCTCTTATACAAACCAGGATTCCTAGGTGGATATTGAAAGGCCCTGCTTCCTCTGTGCTGTGCTGCCCCAGCCTCACTTCCTCTCCACACCTCCACACCTGCAGTGTCTTAGGTGAGATTTCCCAGACATCAGTCACAACAACCAAAAACCAGACAAATCCAGAATTCTTGAACAGCTTTCCTATCTGGTTCAAGATCAAGGTTGAGCAAAATTTAGTTCCCTTTTGACTTCACCAAAGTCTTCCCAGTCAGTTCCCTAATATAAATCACACTTTTGGCAAAAGGTGGTCCAATGTGATGGAAAGCAGACAATTTATTTTTCACATCATCAAAGTAGCTGCAAACTGGGCCTCCCTGGTGGCACAACAGGTTGGGTGCAGTGCTGGGGAGCTGTCAGCAGCTGAGGCGTGAGTTCGATGCCCGGCCGGGGAGATTCCCACATGGCGCAGCAGACCTCTCCTGCCTCACCTGCTGCTCCCCTCAGCAGTGTATTTCCGTCTATCTGCCTGTTCTGCTCCCCACTCTGTCTCTGGTGAACGCTCTCACTGCCCCATACCTCTGGCCTGCACCTAGCCTGTATGCATAAATAAATAAATCTTAAAAAAAAAAAGTAGCTGCAAATGAGTTGTCTTCCGGGCTCTGAGGTCTTTTACCTAGTGGTGCAAACATCTCTGTATCTGAGCCAGTCACTGCTTTTGGGTGGGGTTTGGGGGTATAGGGACAAGCCTGCAGTGCGTATGTCCTTGTTGTTCAGCTGCAGTCACTCCCCCTCCCTTCCAAATATTTTAAATTTTACATCGTGGCCTTTCCAGTCTCCACTCTGGGGGCTACTGCTGCCTGGATGGGGTGCTGAACGATCGTCGGCCCAGGAAGTGGCCGTGTTTCTCAGGGTGTCGGTGGCTGTCAGCATGAAGCTGTGGACTTACTGTTTTGAAGGTAAAATTAGCCTCTACTCCAGCCTTCAACAGCTCTTCACTTCTTCCTCTTACCTCAGTCTCCTGTACTGTGCACCCCGAGTCTCAGAAGCTCTGAGTGCAATGCGTCGCCTTGTGACTTTAGAAGACGGCCTGTCTCTCCATGTCTTTGGCGTGGCTAGGTAGCAGGCGTGCGCCCTTACCAAACACTTTGGGTGTGAAGGGTCGTCAGCGTGGTCTTATCCTACACTTTTGGGTATTCTTAAGGAAATTTGCGCCACTTCAGAAACTGCAGCCTAATTGTTGATTTGTACTTGACACGGAAAGTAAGAGTCACCCCCTCAAGCTTCCTTAGTGTTTATTTCTCCCAGGTTACCCACAGGGAGCCAGCGCAAGTAGGCTTACTTTGGTGACTGGTTAAAGCTAAACCTGCACTGGACCGCTGCATTTGCAGCACACTTTGCTCTGGCTGCTGGCTGGTGCTGGCTGGTGCTGGCTGGTGCTGGCTGGTGCTGGCTGGTGCTGGCTGGCTGCAGGGCACAGCAGTTCACCTGGTCTGACATGTGGTCTCGCTCTGTTTTGGTCTTGGCTGTAAAGCATCCCCAGAGAAGTTGGGACTGGACTGGAGGGCAAAGGGTTTTTTCTGTGTCCCTGGATGGGTGGGCAGTCAGTTGCCTGAGAAGGAGTTGGAAAGATTATGATGGAAGCCTCAGGGTGCCTCCTATGTTATTAAAATGTAAGTTTATTAAAGTTAGAGCTTATCTTATTTCCAGTAAATTAATTACTGTGAAGGTGCAGATTTTAGTTGTATGATACGTTTTTTTTTTTTTTTACCCATTGAAAACATCACTAATCTGCTGTTTTGACCAGGTGCTTGGGATTTGTAGATATAATTCAAGATAACATTAGCAGCTCATATTTAATCTCTTTCTTGTCTTTATATTCCTAGATGGTATTTATTTCTGTGCTGCCTTTTTAGGGAGAGGAAGAGACGCAGAACACCTGTTAGAGCTATGCTCCTTCATGAACTTTAAATATAAATAGAAAAATACAATGATAGAAGTAATCCAAAAGGTGGCTCTTTGAAAAATAATTGAACCGTGACAATAAACTCGATAAACTATTAGCTAGTCTAATAAAGGAAAAAAGGAAGAAAGTACAAATAGCAAGAAAATGAGAAAATTGAAAGAATCATAAGAGACTGTTTACTCAACTCTTTGAAAGTAGATTTGAAAACTTGGATTGAATAGGAACATTTTAAGGAGAATGGGATTGAGTCAGACTCATCCCAGAGGGTAAAAAATCCAAACAGGATGATTTTTTAGAAGAAATAAAGTTGTCAAAAAGTGGCCTGCTCCCAAAGGATTTTGTCTAGACAATTTTATGGGTGACTTCTACTAAGTATTTATAGAGGAGAGAATTCTAATACTATCTAAAATGAGAGGACACATTCTTTTTAACAAGTATGGGGCCTCCCTGGTGGCGCAGCGGTTAAGCACTGGGCTGTGGAGCTGTCAGCAGCAGCGATGCGAGTTTGATGCCCAGCCGGGGAGGGTCCCACATGGTGCGGCAGACCTCTCCTGCCTCGCCCCCTGCTCCCCTCAGCAGTGTATTTCTGATCTGCCTGTTCTGCTCCCCACTCTGTCTCTGGTGAAGCCTCTCATCACTCCACACCTCTGGCCTGTACCCCAGCTGTATGTATAGATAAATAAATCTTAAAAAAAAAAAAAAACAAGTATGACATTGAAATCAAAATTGATAAAGATTGCACAAAAAAGAAAACTATAGACCAGTCTCATGCATGAATATCGATGCAAAACTGGTAAATAATACAAGTAAACAAAGTCTAGCAATGGGATTTAGTCCCAGAATGCAAGGATGGGTCAATATCAGGAAATCTATTTATGTGATTCACCATTTAATTAACCTAGGGAGGAAAATGATCAAGCTCTCCCTAGGTGCTGAGAAACTTGACTCGCTTTAATAGCCATTCTCGGTAACAGCGCTCAGAGAGGGCTGTTTGCATAACATGATATGAGATCTCTGTTTCAGCCCAAAGGCCAACATCAAGCTTAAGGAAACAGTGGAGGTTCCCACTTAAGTCCCAAGCACGAAAGGATGCTCAGCAGTGTGTACTAGCACTGAATACTTCTGTTCTTAGGAGGTACCGTGTTCGCTTTACTCCCACATTCCTTGTGTCCTTAAGAAACTTTTCACTCTCATATAAATTATGACCCAGTAGATCTCTCTGCGTGAAGGAATGATTCCATGGCCTTTAATGTTTCACTTTTCCAAGGTTGCCTGGGTGGATCTAAGCACCACAGGCCTCCTTTGGGTGGGTAGTCGTTACTGGATGGGTGGGGAGGCCGGTTGATGCAGGCAGACAAGAGAAGGAGATTCGAGGGGAGCACAGTGGGAAAGAAGAACTTGGAGTTCACACCTTTTGCAGATGATAAGCTAACATGCCTGGAAAATCTGAGAGAAACTTTGCAAGTATCGGGTAATACATTTACTACTCAGAAACCATTAACTTATCTCTAAGTAAAGAGCTTGAAGGAAAATATAATGGAAGAAATCATGCTGTTTACAACGGAAAGCAAAAAAGTTAAAATTTAAGAATGAACTTGGCAGGGAGCTGGTAAGCGCCTTGTGAAAAAGATGCCCTTGAAGGATGAGGAAGGAGATGGTGCCCCTGGCGCCTTGCTGAGGGCCTGCGTGGGCCTCTCCCAACTGTGCTGCGTCGCCTAAGTCAGTTTCTGAAGGAAATGTGGTTTCAGCAATTAGTGCTGCTAAGATATTTTGTTCTGTTCTAGAACCACACACACCAATTTTAACACATTTCACATGGAAAATAATAATAATTACAACCGTGTGGAAGAAGAGCCACGACAGCTTGCGCCCTGGACAGCCGCGGCAAGCTCGTTGGCCGAGTGGTGCGCGCTGGCGCCCGCCACACGCCCCTGGGGCGGCGGGACAGGCCGCGGCTCCCGAGTGTAAGCGCACAGGCGTGAGCGAGCGAGGCGCGTCGCAGATCAGCGGGCCAAAGGCGGCTGCCCAGTGCGTGTGCTGGGGCCCGCCCGGCAGCCGTTTGGAGGGAAGTTCCATCTGAACCTCACAGCCTAGCCCGGGAGCATTCCAGACCTATCCGTGGTAACGGCTGACGCTCCTCAGCGCGAGGCGCGAGGCGGCCAACGTCGGCACCTCACGCATCGCTGTGGGCTTGCAACTGCTGTTGCCCGTTGGTAGACGTGGAGGCCGAGTCCCTGTGGCTACTGCGGCGGGCTCGGGGCCAGACCAAGGCCTTCTGACTGGTGAGTGCCGCTGCTGGCCTCTGCTGTTTTCCCATCTGGTTAAATGTAAAGAACGAAATGATTTCACCAGCAGAGGGGGGATGCCTTTCTGCTCTTGGTGGCAGGAAGGTCTTCCTAACCATGATTTGAAAATCAGAAGACTTGCAAAGGTCGATAGGTTAGATCACACCAAAATAAAAATCTCCTGTATGACAAAAATCCCCTAAGCAAATTCAGAAGGCCAACTGAGACAAGTATTTGCAACTCGTGTGGTTGGTGAGGACTGCTCTCCCTAATAGATAAGAAGCTCCCAGAAATTGATAAGAAAAATAGGGAAGGTTATGTGCAGTTACTGAAAAGGAAGTGCATTTGGCTCTTAAACATGTAAGACGATCCTCTATTTCACTCATAATGAGGAGAATGCAAATTCCATTTTTCATTTTTTAGACTGGCAAAAATCCAGACCTTTGATGCTCTACTCTGTTGGTAAATCCTTAAAGAAAAAGGCACTCTCTCGTGCATTGCTGGCGAGAGTGTGAATTGGCTCAATTCTTATGGAACGCAATTTGGCAATATCTATCAAAAATTTAAATGCATATACCTTTTGACCCAAGAATTCAATTTCTGGGAATTTATTCTGCAGATATACTTGCGAGCGTGCCAAATGCGACTGCACCAGGTTGTTCGCTGCGGCTTTGTTTGCCATAGCCCAGAACTGGAAACTGCCCAGATGCCCATCAGTAGGGGCTAGTTAAATAAATGGTGGTTCATCGGCACAATGGAACATGCAGCTGTAAAAAAGAACATGGAAAATCTATATGAATGGGTAGTGTTACGTAAAAAAAGCAAGGTCAGAACAGGGTAACATAAATGCCAACTTTGCAAACACGGAGGATGATGGCACGAAGAACTTTGGAAGGATAAGGGAGGAACTCCTAGCTGCTGGGAGAGGCCACACAGAGTGGAGGCTGGAGGGAGACACTGGGCGGGACTTTCTCCTTCCTGCTTTTTTATGACTTTTGATTCTTGTAATGTGACTGCATTATTGAATTAAATCACTCACTTCGAAGATCATCTCTCTTTGCTGTTCTTAGTCTAATTGACCACCTTTCTATCATCTTTTGTCATCCCTATTTCAAGTTCTTTTAAAAAAAATTTGCTCTCTTTTCTTGTCAAGTAGGTCTTTTTTTTTTTTCTCCCCCAACTTGCTTTTGTAATCAAAATCTACATTTTGGCGTGATTTAAAAATCTAAATTTAGAGGGTGAAATTGGAATAAGTTAATCCAAGTCATTTTACATTTCATAAATATTCATTTTTATTGAAGCATCAATTGTGGTGGCATCATTTTTACAAAGAAAAGATCTTTGGGGACAAATTCCTTCCACTATTATGTAGAAGGCATTATGTGTATTTCTTTTATTTTGAGTGATGTACATAGACATTTAAAAGAAAATGATAGAAAACAGTTTTCCTTTTAGAAAAATTTTCCCCAATGTGTGATTAATTTCTAAATTGTAGGACACAGGACTATTATTTCTTCTCCTGCCTCTTGTCTGAAGTGCTCGACTCTTCTGTTTCGAGACCTTCCGTTTCCCCACCTTGAGGGTTACCTCCTGTGATCTGATCCTTGCCTTCTCAGTCTGTCTCCCCACCATGCCCCTGGGGACCCCGTCTTCTGGCTAACATGTCTCAGTGCTTCTTCGCCTCTGCAGTTGTTCCCGTGATTCTACCCGTGAGGATTCCATACTCCACTCTTTTCATTCACTTGCTCGCTAAGTGTCTCTTTAATGCCTGGATAGGCAAAACATTGTTCTTATCCTTATTCCTACTTTCCCCTCAGACCTTGCCCTGCATGAATTCTACTTCTCCCAGAACCATCCCTTTCTCTCCAACCTGAAGTGATCCCTTTTTTCCTTGCTGGGTTACTAATTAGGGGCTATTTTATGGCTCCTTTCGGTCAGATCTTGCCCTGTTGAGTGGATGTTCTGTCGCTGTGGAAGTTCTCAGAGCTCTGTCCCACCTGTGGGCTGATGTGAGCTCCTGGGAGGCGGGCGCTGGGAGAGAGAGCGACAGAACACCGTGGCCTGTGGACGTCGGGGTCAGTGCTTGAGAGCCAAGGCCGTGTGACCTGTGACCCACAGAACCTCGCACGACTGACCTGCTCTCGGGGTATGTACTCCGAGTCGTGTTTCCACAAGGGGTGAGTTGTGTCAATTCCAACTTTCTCCTCGGTCACTCTTGGGGTTTAGCGGGAGACTCTCCCTCTGGTTGGGATAAATGGGGGGGCCCCTCATCTTCAAGTCTCTCGGTGGGGACTTGCTGGGAGTCAGCCGCAGTGGTAGGAAAACACAGTCCATGGGCAGCCTTGGCCTGCCCCCCGGTTCAGGGGTCCCCATAAGCCCCTGCCCTGTCCGGGTGGGGGACAGAGATCCAGGAGACCTCAGTCTCCCAAGACAGCGAGCAGGGACCCCAGAGGCTCAGCAGGGACTGGAGCGGAGGCCTCTTTGCTGAGCCTGGTGCTATAGCAGGCCCCAGCTCCCACCAGCCGTGATCCGGCCAGGCCCTTCCCGGGCCACACAGTGCCTGGCCCTGCCCCCGGTGCCAGTGAGAACCAAGGACCCTGGTGGCGTGTGAGAGACCGAAACCTGCAGCATTGGCTTGGGGGCGTCAGACAGCACCTCGTGGATGAAAGCTGTGCGTCTTCTATGTCCTGTTCGTTCATTTAGGTCCCCCCTTTGTCTGGGGGCGTCACGGCCTCTACTGCTTCAGGAGCAGCGGGGCTGGAACCTGGCCTCTGGGGACAGCGGCCCTGGTGTGGGGCTGTGGGGGGCGGGCGCCGACAGGTGTTTGCTGTGTGACCGCAGCTCTTTGAGAGGCGGCCCCTCTCGGTATCCTCCGTACACGAGAGTGCATGCGTGTGCGTGCGCACACACACGTGTCCCTGGCACATAGCAGGCGGCCAGCACACGTCTGAGTAAGCAGGGGGAGGAAGGGCGGCCTGCTGGGGCGCCGGGCCCATGTTATAGGCTTTTCCTGTCCCACCAGAAAATTGCTAGCTGGGTGGAATTTCTGCAGCCAACTGCAAGCGTGTGCGCGCGCGCATGCGCACGTGTGTGTGTGTGTGTGTGTGTGTGTGTGTGTGTGTGAGAGATCAGGAATGGTGCATCGGCCTCTGCCTCAGCGAGACGGTCTCCTCAGCTGCCCTGCAGGCCGAGGGCTCGTCAGCCCAGAGCCGTCCAGATGTCCAACCACCATCTGGGCCGGGGGGCGATAGGGCCGGGGTGACGATCTTTGAGTAAGGGCGCTGGCACTGGGTGGCGTCGCCCGCTTCCAGGACCCCTTTGTTGCTCTCCTCTCTCCCCTCTCGTGGACGGCGAGTTTCCTCCCTGGCTCCAGCCTCGCTTTTCTGTGGATGGCTCCGAAAACGTTAGCCTGCCTTGCAAAAGTTCTGCTTTTCCATTTCCGCACACCTACAGGAAGGGCCCTCCTGCGGTGGCCCTCAGGCCGTTTCCCAACCGCGCCCTGGCTGCAGATTCTAGTTTCCCCATTTCTGTCCGTGGCACTGTGTTCTCAGTCCCCGAAGCCTTCACTGCATTCATCTCGGTCCCCCTTTGCCTCTGTATTAATATCCTCCTCCAGAGGTCTTGGTTGTTCCTTGTCCGTGTGCTTGTGGGGTTCTCCAGAGAGGCTAATCCCCGGACGCATAGCGACAGTGAGGAAGCGGGGGCAGGGGGCTCCCCGGGATCGGCTGACATGGTGGAAACCGAGCAGTCTAACTAAGGTCGAGGGTCTGCATGCTGGAGCTGGCGGGGTAGTCCCACGAGGCGTGACGGCCCGAGACCCAGGGGGCTGTGGCCTCATGCTGTCCAGGCGCAAAGGCCTGTGCCCCAGGAGTGTCCAGGGGCAGGAGCCCGACCTCCCGCTCAGGCCGAGAGCGCGTCAGCCGCCTCCGCCCCGTTGTTCTGTCCGCGCCCTCGAGGTCGGACGCGGCAGCCCCACACAGAGGGCCGTGTGCTCTGTCCAGTCTGTGGGCTCAGCGCTGACGTCTCCCAGCCGCCCAGCCGGCGTGGTCACCCGCCCAGTCGAGCGGACACCTAAGGTCAGCCCTTCACATCCCCGGTCTCTGCCCCCCAGCCTGTCTGCCTTCTTCCCCGGCCCGGCTGCGCCTCCCGCTTCCAGCCTGGTCTCAGCTTCTTGCCCCGCGTGCTGCCTTGGGGTCTGCCCCAGCTGTGCTGAGAGCCGGGCGCCCGCGGGCTCTGGGCCTTCTTCCCGCTTCTGTTCCGTGTCTCTCGCCGGGGAGGGGAAGCTGGGCTTCCTTTAACACACTGGAGCTGAGTGGCTGCTGTTGTCTCCTCTGTGTTTCTCGGCCCCCTGTCCTGGCCGTGGCGCCCCGCCGGCAGGCCGGAGCTCTGGGATGACAAGGAAGGGCCGCCCGGTCTCCTGGCACCTCCTGGCAGGCCTGTCGGGGTGTTCTGTCATGCGGCGAGACACTCGGCCACTTTGACGCCCCGTGCCAAGTGCTTGATTTTCCCTTGGCCGGAGGCCACCTCGTCCTGGGTCAGCGGGGTCCTCTCCGCACCCTGGCCCCTCATGAAGGGGCGCGCGGCTGCGTCCTTCAGAGAGGCTGTTCCTCGTATTTCTGTTGGACTTTGGTATCGTGTCGGGTGAGCATATCTGCCCCGTCTCTCAGCAGGGTTTATTTCTGATCCACTAGCTTGTTGAATAAATGTATTAAATTTGCATTATAATACAGCAAAGACTGGTAATAGTGCAACTGGAGAAATGCAGAGTTACAATATGTTTCAGTGAATATATTATCATTACATTAAAAAAAAAGAAAATTTAGAACCATTGACTGTCTTCTGAGAGCGTATATATAAAGTGAATTCTTTTGAAAATGTCACCGTGGTAAAAGGTAATAATATTACTGTTGATTTTTCCTCTGCAAAGTTTTTTATAGCATACTTTTGATTTTTATTTAATTTTTAGTTTACTGTTAGTTTATTGCAGTTTGCTTCAGTCAAATCCAATGTGAAGAATTAAAAAGCACTTTTCAGATGAAGCTAGGAATTTTTCTTTGAACTGCTGGAAAAATTCAATATTTTAGCAGATTTGACACGACAGGCAAGAGTCATGGAAATGAAGCGCTGTGAGGGCCCCCTCGCTTCCTGCCTGCAGAAGACGAGCCTCCAGCACGGAGCCCTGCGGCGCGAAGATAAAGGCAAACCGTGTTGGCCCCGCAGGTGGAGCAGCGGCCGCCCCGCGAAGACCTCCCTTTCCTTGTTCCTCCTCAGAACCAGCTCAGAGAGCCTCGTCACGTGCAGGCGCCCTCTGCGGCTGCTCCTGCTGGTCCCCGAGCTCACAGCGCCCGCTTGGCATTCCCCGCACACCCCAGACGTGTGCAGTGGCACGAAGAGGTGCCCGAGGGCCCGCCTGCTGCGAGGGCTGCAGCCCGCCTGATAAGGCGGCTCGGGCTGGGGCTCCCCGGCACCCCCGGGCAGGTTGCTGGGAGCCACTTAGCTCAAGAGTGGCCCCTGCACCCAGCTGCGTCTGAATGTCAAAGAGCCTCAAGGCGCAGGGCAGGTAACTTCTACTCTGAGAAATGAAACAGCGTTTCCCCCATCTTTGGGATTATGCGCCTAATGAGCAGCTCTGGGGATTTATTTCAATATCTGTAATAAAAGGGGGTAATTATTTTCTGGTGAAAATTAGGAGTGGGATGAGTAAGATGATGTGGGGGAAACACACAGTGGATTTCAGAAATAAGCATATATGCTGAAATACGAATTTCCAGGGGTGAGACAGGAGAGGATTCTCTCCGCGTAACAAAGGCACTGAAGTCTGAACTGTTTTGGTTCTTTCAAAAGCTGACAGTCCTGCGTTTTCGAAATGCGATTTGTTACCTAGCTGCCTTCCAGACTTCGTCTCAGGTGTCCACCTCTGGGAACTTGTAGGATGGTGACACAGGTGGAGAAACTTTTAAAACTAAGGCTTCTCCGTCCTTACGCCACCTGTTACACGGAAGGGAGTAGCAGGAGCCTGGAGTCTTCTCTCTCCCCAGATAGCCTGGGACTGACCTTCCGAGCCAGTGTGCCCCCCCAGCCTGTGCCTTCCTGCCCCCGTAGATTTTCGCTTATATTTGTGTTCAAAGCTGACACTCTTAAGTTTGCGATCATTTTTATTCTCTTCTAACTTCCCAAGCAGCTGATGTCCAAAACCCAGAGCCTTTCCCACACCGTTTGCATTTTCATAGTCACATGCACAAACGCGCATGTGCTGTTTGTGGTTGGTGTTTTTGTCAAAATGGATCGGCCTGTGTTCTCTGACTCTTGCACTTAACAGTACATCACGGAAAGATCTCCACGTCAGCTGGTAGACCTTAGAATCATCTCTAAATTCATTAATAGAGTTTTATGCATATAGAAAAAATTTTTTTTTTGTTTTTCTTTTTTTAGATTTTATTTTATTTATTTATTTTTTAATTTATACATACAAGCTGGGGTACAGGCCAGAGGCGTGGGGCGGCGAGAGGGTTCACCAGAGACAGAGTGGGTAGCAGAACAGGCAGATCAGAAATACACTGCTGAGGGGAGCAGCGGGGCGAGGCAGGAGAGGTCTGCTGTGCCATGTGGGATTCTTCCCGGCTGGGTGTCGAACTCGTGTCGCCGCTGCCGACAGCTCCACAGCGCAGCACTCAACAGCTGCGCCACCAGGGAGGCCCCATATAGAAAAATTGAATGGAAAGCATAGACAACATATACTACTCCCCTCCCCCAAGTCTCCCCATTATTAACATTTTGCTTCAGTTTGAGATACTTGTCACCATTGATGAGCCAATAACCATGTTTGATGTCTACATTAGGGCCCATTCTCGTGTTGTGCCTTCTGTGGATTTGGACAAATCACTGCTGACATGTGTGCACCACTGCAGCGTCATACAGAATACCTTCTCTGTCCTAATAATCTCCATCCTCCCCGATTTGCCCCTTCTTCCTCCCCACTAGTCCCCAACCCTTGGCAACTGTTGGGGGAGAAAGGACAGCCTGAACAACCTCCACAGATAGTTTTTTATGGACCCCACCCCCACCTCAGACCAGAGAGATCCAAGGCACCGAGGACTACGAATCCCATAATGCCGTTGTCACCGAAGGGAGGATGCTGGGAACTGAGGGTGGAGTTAAGCAGCCATGTTTGGTGTATAACCAGACATATGGGTGCTTTGGCGGTCTCTTGGCTGTTAGCCAGGTTTGGGTGCGTCATTGGGATTCCAGCTCAGCGAAACTAGTAGGACACATTTACCAATTTATTCTTTCTTTTCTCCCCACCTTCCTTCTGTAAATAGACCCTTTCTTAGTGTTACTGTGTGTGCCTGCAGTTGTGTTTTATTATAAGTCCCTTTTTAAGCACATGGGTGAGGACCCACAGTCAGGCACCCCATTTTGTATCGGGGCTGCCCTGTAATACAACCGTCTCTAGAGTTTTGCTTTTACAGAATGTCATATGATTAAAATCAGTGTGGAGCCTTTTCACATTGGCTTCTTTGACTCAGCAACATGCATGCAGGTTTCTTTCTTATTTTGATAGTGCGTTTCCTTTTTGTACTAAATGTACAAGTATTCCACGTGTGGATGTGCTGAGGTTTATCGATTTCCTCTCCTCCCCACCTCCCCATGAAGGACACCTTGTTTTTTTCCAAGTTTTGGCAGTTATGAGTAAGCTACTCTCAACATTCTTGCACAGGTTTTTGTGTTGATTTTCAACTGATTTGGATAAATACCAAGGATAAGTGGGTAAGTGGACGAGGAGCCGGGGCGTATGGGATGAGTGTGTTTATTTTCTAAGACACGGCCAAACTGTCTTCCCAAGTGGTTGTCCCTTTTCATTCTCACCATCAGCTGACGAGCGTTCCTCTTGCTCTGCCCCCGCACACGTGCCTGGTGGTGTAGGTGTTTTGGATTTTAGCCCTTCTCATAGGTATGTGCTGGCGTCTCCTTGTCTTCATTTGCAACTTCCTGGTGACGCATGATGTTGCGTGTCTTTCTAAAGGCTTGCTTATCATCAGTATATTTCTTTGGAGAAGTACCTGCTCAATTCTTTTGCCCAATTTAAAATTGAGCTGTTTGTTTTCTTATTGTTGAGTTTTAAGAGGTCTTTGTATATTTTAAGTATCAGTCCTGGATCAGATGTGTCGTTCCCAAGTATTTTCTCCGAGTCTGTGGCCTGTCTTCCTATGCTATTGATAGTATCTTTTGCAGAGTGAAAGTTTTTAATTTTAATGAAGTCCCACTTAATTTTTCTTTCCTGGATTGCACTTTTGGTATAGTATCTAAAAAGCCATTGCCAAATCTTAGGTTGCCTGAATTTTCTCCTATGTTATTTTCTAGAAGTTTGCACTTAATTAATTTTTGTGACAGATAGAATGTCTGGGTGTGGATTATTTATTTATATGTTTGTTTGTTTGGGCATGTGAATGTCTGGTCATTCCAGCAGCATTTGTTGAAAGGACTATCTTTGGTCCATTGTGCTGCCGTTGCTCCTTAGCCAAGCTAAGTTGGCTGTACTATGTCTGGGTTCCCTGTTCTGTTCTGTTGCCCTATGTGTCTATTCTTTAAAAAAAAAGTCTATTTTTTAACCAGTACCACCTTGTCTTGGTCACGGCAGCTTTGTGGTGAGTCTTGAGGTTGGGGAGTCTTCATTCTCCGGGTTGTTTCTTCCCCTTCAATGTTGTGTTGGCAACTCTTCCTCTTCATATAAGCTCACTTTTTCAATATCTGCAAAATAACTGGTTGACTTTTTGATTGGGATCATGTTGAGTCTTTGAATCAAACTGGGGAGACCTAACATTTTGCGTCTTCCCGTCCGTGTGCATAGAACATGGTTCCCTTTGATTTAGCTCATCAGGGTCTTGTGGTTGTTTATATCTGAGTGTGTAACTTACTTCGGTGCTAATGTAGGTGGTATTATGTTTTTAGTTTCAAATTCCAGCTGTTCATTGTTGGTCTGTTAAAGACAGTTTACTTTTGTATGTTAACCTTGTATACTGCAACTTTGCTTATAATTAATTCTAGGAGGATTTTTATTGTTGATTTTTTTGGATTTTCTGCACAATCATGCCATCTGTGAACAAAGACAGTTTTATTTCTCCCTTCCCATTCCGCCTTTTGTTTCCTTCTCTTGCCCACCGCGTGACTCGGACTTCAGGATGAGCTGAGTGGAGGAACGAGGGACAGCCTTTCTCTGTTGTCCGTCTCGTGGGAAAGCGTCTAGCCTCACTCTGATGATCATGTTTGCTATGGGGTTTTTGTCCAAGTTCTTTATAAGCTTGAGGCAGTACCACTCTAGTACTGAGAATTAGTGTATTGTTTTTAATGGCTGCGTAACAGTCCATGCTACGTATGTACTACGGTCTAATGAAATAAAACAAAGCTAAGCAAAACAAAGTCAGCCTTTTAGTTACTTGCTAAGTGTTTGGCTCTAGGAGTAGTATAGATATATTTATTAACTCTGGCACATGATCTATGTATGGTAAACACTTATGAGTGTCTTCCTTGTAAATTTATTTATTTATTTTTTTTAAAGATTAATTTATTTAGGCATACAAGCTGAGGTACAGGCCAGACGCGTGGGGCGGCGAGAGGGCTCACCAGAGACAGAGTGGGGAGCAAAACAGGTAGAGCGACAGAGATACACTGCTGAGGGGAGCAGCGGGCATGGCAGGAGAGGTCTGCCACGCCATGTGGGAATCTCCCCGGCTGGGCGTCGAACTTGCATAGCCGCTGCTGATAGCTCCAGAGTGCAGCACCCAACCGCTGTGCCACCAGGGAGGCCCCTTCCTTGTAAATTTAGCCAGAGGAAATAAAGTTAGTGCAGTGCCCTGAAAGCCAATATAAATAAGGTATTTGGATCAGAATGGAAAATGGAGATGATAAAGATTCTGTGACGATGCGTACTTTGGGGGGGAGGCTTCAGAGGTTCAGATGGTCAGATGCTTATCCCCTTATCCATGAATGGAATGGGTCTTTGGTGCTTGGCAATGCCTTGGATTGATTTCTAGATCACTTTGGCAGCCAGGTTATGGTATTGTTGTCCTGAGAACTTAAATTTGCTTTGAAAGTTATGACCAGTTACATCTGATAAACTGGATTATAAAGTTTTAGCACTTTCGCTATAGACCAGAGATTGGCAAAATATGGCACAACATTTTTTTTTTTTTTTTAGTTACACTTTTTCTTTTGAGATAATTGTAGAGTTACATGCAGTTGTGAGAAACAGTGCAGAGAGATTCTTTGTAGCCTTTATTTACACAGTTTCCCCAATGGTAACATCTTACACCTAGTAATGATAGAGACAGTATAGAGCAGTTATGTCACTATAAGAATTCTCAGTTGCTCTTTTATTGCCATGCCCATGTCCTTCCACAGACTCCACCCATCGTTAACATCTGGCAACTGATAATCTGTTCTCCATTTCTAGAATTCTACCATATTGAGAATGTTACGTAAATGGTATGTCACCCTTTGGGGTTGGTGGTTTTCAATCAGCATCATTTCCTGGGGGGTTTATGAAGCTGTTGCATGTGTCAACACTTGGTTCCTTTTTACTGCAGAGTAATTTTCCACGACATGGATGTACCACAGTTTATTTAACCATTCACCCATTGAAAGACGGATTATTTCTAATTTTTGGCAGTTGTGAATGAAGTTGCTATGAATATTTGTTTATAGGCTTTTATGTAAACAGTTTTCATGTCTCTGGGATTAACACCCCAGAGTGCAATTTCTGGGTCACGAGGTAGTTGCTTGTTGAGTTTTATAAGAAAGTGTCCAATTATTTTCCACAGTGCTTGTGCCATTTTTATGTTTCCACCAGCAATGTCTGAGTGATTCATTCTCTGCTTCCTTGCCAGTCAGTATTTGGTATTGCCACTTTTTTATTTTGGTATTGTGATAGGTTTGTCATCTTGGTTTAAATTGCTATTTCCCTAATGGCTAGTGATATTGACTGTCTTTTCATGTGCTTTCAGGTCATTTATTTATCCTCTTCACTGAAATGTCTGTGGCAAAAGGTTAGGCATTTCTAATTGGATTATTTATTTCAACTTTTGAGTTTTGTGATTCTTTATATAGTCTAAATACTGGTTTTTGGCTTAAAAAATTTTCTCCTAGTCTGTAGCTTTTAAAAAATTTCCTTAATAGTGCCTTTTAAAGAGAAAAAGTTTTTAATTTTGATGAGTTTCAATTTATAAAATTTTCCTCTTTTCTGGATTTTCCTTTTAGTGTGAAATCTAAGAACTTTGTCTCACATTGGTCCTAAAGATTGCTCCTATTGTTTTCTAAAAGTTTTATAGTTTTATACTTAAATCTGAGATTCATTTTGAAATATTTTTTTTGTTTGAGGTTTGAGATTTAGGTTGAGGTTCCCCCTTTTTTTTTTTTTTGAACCATGGACATTCAATCAATGGAGCACTATTTGTTGAAATCCCTTTTCCACTACATTGCTTTTTTATCTTTGTCAAAAATCAGTTGGGCATATTTGTGTGCACTTTTTCTGGGTTCTTACTTTGTTTCATTGATCTATGTTGTTCTGTCGATGCCACACTATCTTGGTTTGTGTCTATATAATTGGCTTTAATATTGAATAGAGTCAACCTTCCCACTTTATTCTTCTTCTTCAAGATTGTGTCCGCTATTCTAATGACCATGCCTTTCTATACGTATTTCAGAATAAACTTGTCGATGGTGTTGTGTGCTCACTTATAAGGGGTACTAAGAGTAGTCCAAATCATAAACAGAGAAAATAGAATGGCGGCTGCCAGGTTAGTTATATGATATATGTTAGTATATAAATAGAAGGATTGGGGAGGGTAGGAAATGGGGAGTTACTATTTAATGAGTATAGACTTTCCCTTTCACAGGATGAAAAGAATTGTGCGGCTAGAGAGTGGCGATGGTTACAGAACAATGTGAATGTATTTAATGCCACCGTACTGTATACTTATTAATGGTTAAGATGGTCAGTTTAACCATTCCTTGCCCTGCATTTACTTCCTGGTCTGAACTTTCTTTTTTGCCCTCGACTCTTAGTGCCGCTTGCGTTCCTGTGTTGGCAACGTCTCCATAAGGGGATGGCACTTGACTTTAGTGATCTCTAATGTGCTAGTGGAGTGTTGTGCTAAACCCCATGACTCCTTATGCTGTAGTTACGCATTTGTTATCACTTGTGTTCCCAAGGGAGTTTTAAAGTCTTTAGCTTTGCCAGTTTATTGCTCCGACTGAGAATGGGGAGCTGGATAAACAATGGCCGGGAAATTCGGAAAGCAGTGACTGAGCGGTAGAAACCACTGCGGTTTGTGCTTATCGAGTTTTAGTCGGTAGAGACCTGACGTCCTGCTTGATGTACTTTCTCTAGAACTTGCTTAGACTGGCGAGCCCGTCTTTCTTCTCTTTGCCGAAACTTCCTCTTACCCAGTGGCCCCATAGCCCCTCGGTGGGTGGTGTCTCCCGACTCCCAGCCCATCTGGCCTTCTGCGAACCCCTAGCCTTTCTTTCCGTACTCTCATCCGGTGCGCAACTTGTGCGTGTTGTCTCATCGTTTAACTTTGTGGTAGTGATTTCACCGTGATGTGTGTGTTTTCTCTGTGACTGCATTGCTAATTCAGTGAGGGCAAGTTATCTGCTTGCACAGACTATCCATCTTTAGAAATTTGATTATGACTGCCTGTGTGAGCTCATGGCTGACTCTCCACATCGTTATTAGAATGAGAGCTGAGCTCTCAGCGCTACATTATGATTTGTGTTGAATATTTATGGAAGAGAGGTCTCGCTACAAACATGTAAAAATATTGGTGAGTGAGGGAAATGGCTCCCTGCATGGAAGAAGAAAACGACCCGCCATTACCTGCAGTTTCCTCAAGGTTATGTTTACATAAAAAAGACTTTGTTTTATTTTCTAGAACCAAGAGGAGATTTCAGGATTTAACCAGTTCCACAAAGGACGTTCTTGCGCTCTCAGCATCAGCACCCGGCTGGCGAGATCACAGAGCAGTCTGGGTCTGTGCGTCTGCTGGGTTTGCTGCCCCCCTTCGGGGTCATTCATCTTTTTCTGGCGTGCAGACCATTTCCTGTCTTGACTATGGCCAAGACGTGGAAACTCGTCGCGGTGTGACAGCTGGGAAGCGAATGCCTGCCCGTGGGCTCTCTGCAGAACCGCTCTCTGTGGGCACCCCATCTAAATGGGCACCGACCAGCGGGGTGGGTGGAAAGCAAAGGCATTTCCAGTTTGTCAGTGATTTTGAACTTCACTCGTGTGCTCCCCTGATGCATGACCTTGAGCCAGTTTACTATCTCAGTGTCCTCACTTGCAGAGAAACGGAATCAGTGGCAAAGTCCTGGGAAAAAAGCCCCTGGGTAGCCGCCTCCAGTGGCTGCTTCTGGATCAGAGGGGACGAGCCGGCCCTGCGTGCTGCTCCCCGCGAGGCTGGCGTGCAGGTGTTCCTTAGCACCCTGGCGACACTTAGGGGACAGCTTACTGCTGGATTGTCACCCCCTGTTCTGGAAAAGCGGCTGGGAGCTGTGTGTGGGCTGGGGACACGTGCATGGTGACCCCAACCTCGATTTCTGCCCCGGCCAGCCTTCCTTGCAGGAGAGGCAGCGGGGATGGTTCTGACTTAAGCCTCCGTGCCTTTCCCTGGGGGTAAAGCGGGGCACAGGTGACTTGGGTGGCCCACGGGGGTGTGCGTTTCCTCTGTGCCCCTCCACGTTCTCTCTGGTGAGCTGCTCTGTGGGCCTTGGGTGCAGTCTTGGGGGTCCCCCACTTGAGAGCAGAGGAAGAAGAGCCACTGAGCAGACACAGAACAGCAGTTAGAACAGAGAAAGGGGCCCTCGGAGGGCAGGAGAGGGGGTCCAGGAGAGGGAAGGGGTTTGCTGAGTGGGAGAGTGGGGCCCGAGGTTCAAAGTCTGACCCGGCTTGGTGTGAGGGGAACACCCATCTTCTCTTTCAACAAGCCTGGCTGCAAGGAAAGGAAATGGGGCGATGGCCCCCAGGACTGCTGGTTTTTCAAGGTGGGCGAACCCCCAAAGCACCTGCATCCTGAAGGGAGAAGCGAGGGAGGATGTGGAGAAAGCGCCTCATTTGCACCTGTGCTGCCCCCATCGGTTTGCTTGGGGCTTCTTGGGGCCCTTTTGACCCCGGCGCACTCTTGACAAATGACCTGGTGTTTCCTGGTCTGTCCCCCAGCCTTCCTTCTGCCCCCCTGAGGTTCTCCCGGCTTTGAGGTTCTCTCTTGAGGCTTCTGACAACTGGGCTGGCACCGGCTCCTGGCAGCCCTGTCCGCGGGCCACCTCAGTACCCCGGGACTGGGCAGGGCTGGCTCTTGCTCTCTTAGGAAGACGCCAGCCCCCCGGCCCCCGCTCCCACGCCCAGCCGAGCCTCTGCACTGCTGCTGAGACTTCCCTGAGGCCAGCTTCTCTCGGGGGCGCGCTGTGCTCAGCCTTTGCTGCTGCTAATTTTTTCACTTTCATGCTTAATCCTGTGAAGGGTTGGGGCGGTAAGCCCAGTCGGTTTCTGTCAAGCACAGAAGCACAGGAAATTAAACACACAAAACAGTTGTTGGACTCAGAACTGGCTTACAAAGCCAATGTGGGAAAATTTCCTTATTGTTTCCCTGTAGGTATTTTGGAACCTTTTTTTGGGGGGTGGGTGGGTGGGAGGAGGACCAGTTTCCAAACTTCCTTTTGTCTCCCTCCTCCTCCCCCACTCTTCCCACTCCCCCACCCTCCGCCTCCCTGCTCCTCCCCCCACTTCCCTGGCTCCCTCCTTCCTCCTCTTCTCCCCTCCTTCCCCTACTTCTCCCTTCACTCCTCTCCCTCTCCTCCTCTTCCTCTCCTGCTGGAGACAATTCTGGAAGGCAACACATGGGCCATCAGTGCGGGCACAGGCTCACCAGCAAGCCTGGCCCCCGGGCGGTAGAGCTGGGAGGGTGCTTGGGGGGGGGCCGGGGCCGGGGTGTCATTCCCCGGCACCCTCCCCCAGGAGCGGCCCCCAACGACTGTGCCTCGCTTTGGGTGGCCTGCCCAGATCCGGAGCCTATCCCGAGGGCTCGTGAGGCCTGCAGGCTGGAGGTCCAGGGTGGAGGAGGAGCCTGGCTCAGCAATAGGGCCCAGCCTGCGGGGCTTTTAAAGACTGCCCAGGCTCTCGCCACAGCGCCCACCCGGCCAGTGCGGCCAGCCGAGGACCAGGCATCCCCAAAGCGGCCCGGCGTAAACTGGAGCTTTGCTGCTGCACCCAGCCTTACCGAGCCTTGCAGCACGAAACTGGGCCTTTTCCTTCTCAGCTTCGGGAAACCGTTGCTGCCTCCGAGCCTGCGTCTCACCCAACCACGGCCCAGGGGAGCTTTCTCCTCGCCGTGGCTCCTCCTGCTCCCCAAAGCCTGATGGGGCGCCCACTGGGGCACCCTCCTTCGGCCTTGCAGCCTCCTGACCTCCTGACCTCCTCCATTTGCTAACGCTGCGCAAAGTTCCCGGGGCTGCTCTCTCCATCCCTGTAACGACTTTAAGTGTTTTCTTTGTGCTCTGCTTAGCACGCCCTCTCCCCCCTTACGCATTAATCTCGTTCCTCAGAAGCTATTAACCCCAGCTCTAAACCCCGCGTCTTTCTGGCGTGGTCGCGTCCGCTTCCCCTTTCTCTTCTGTGCCTTTTTTCCTTTGAAGAAAACGCAGAGAAAGAACTCGAGGCCTGGCGAGCAGAGCTGCCTCCTGCTCCCCGAGAGGCCTCCGGGGCCTTCCTCCGGCCCTGGGCGGCCGGCTCTGCCCCGGCACCCGCACCGAGGTCGCCCTTCCTCGGCTGGCTTTCTTTTTGACCTACCGCTTCTTCAGATGTAGAAAACAATCAGGGTTCCTTCTAGCGGTTTCCCGGAGGCCAATCCCTTTTTCTGTGCCTGAATTTCTGAAAGGAGAGTTGGAGCAGACCGCTGGGAGGGAGACTGAGGCGGAACCACAGGCCGGTCCTCGAGGAGCGGATCGCCCGGTCTTGCATCGCAGGTTCTGCTCCAGCCTGCAGCGCAGCCCCAAACGTGAAGTGTGGACTTTTCCCCCTCTCTCCCCAGCTGGACAGCCCCTTCTCTGGAGGCAAGACTGTTGCTGCCCAATCGCCGTCTCCCATATCCCGATATTAGCGCCCGCAGGGTGTCTTGACCACGGCCAGTGTGCAGAGGACAGTGCCCAAGCAGAGAGAGGGGCTCGGCATCGTGCCAGTGCTGCAAGGAGGCCTAATCTCTGGTCTCGATAGAGCACGGCCAGGAAAACAAAATCGGCAAAAATACTGATGAGAGTGATGGGACTGTGGCATCGACAAAGGCTGAATTTATCAACAATTTGGAAATGCTTAACTGTACTTAACACAACTGTTCTTATAAATTCATATTCCTCTCCAACTTACCACTAATTCAGATACATTTTTTTCCATATTAAACAAATGTACCAGCCATATTTCCAGGGAGTTCTAGAGGAGACCAAAGATTATGAATTTCATTTTAGTGTCAACAAATGACAATTTAGTTTCAAAGAGTTTTGAATTTAGTAAGCTAAAACTCGGGTTAGCTTTTGTTTTCTGGCTAATTATGCTAGTGGGGAGACAGTTCCTTGGAGATATTAGGATAAAATACTGTTTTTTAGATATGCAACACATTTCCTTGTATTTTTTAAATCTCTTGGGCATTTTAAGGTGAATTTAATCCATTTGATTTTGATCTAAATATAATTTACTCACAATAATGGAGACATATTTGATATCCAGAGAAATCTATTGGTGCTCTTAAAGCTTTTCTCTTGGGAAATAACAAATCACATTTTTCCAAGAATAAATTACAAACCTACTTCTAATTTTTCATTTCATTTAATAAAGTCTGAGTTAAGCATCAAATTGGGCAGTTCTGGATCAATTGTTTTTAATTTTTTGAGTCTTTCTTTTAAAACCACGCATAGGCAGTTTTCTTTGAGGAGGCCCCCTCCCCTCCCCCTTTCTTGCTCCCCCTTATTCTGACAGTCTTATCTGCTCTCCTGTTTTTTTCAAACAATGATTTTAGAAGATATAAGGTAATAAAACAATTTTGATGGCAGTGATTAATGGCGTCTGTATTCAGATGTTTCAGACCTGTCAGAGGCTAGGAAATGGCATTTGAATGTATTTCTTAGTTTTCATTTAAAAACACTTTCTGAGAGTCAGATACCATCCTAAGAGAATATTTTGAATTTAAAAGAGGAGGTTTAGATTGGGTTACAGCCAAATTTTTGCAGCTTGAAAGACCTTTACAAATAAGGTCACAATCCCAACTTTATGTGGGGAAAGTGACACGTGAGGGAGTCTGGGCAGGGGCCACTGAAAAGGGGGTTGGCGGCCCTGCGGGGTGGAGGGCAGACTGGTGCCCACCTCACCCCTGCTGCTCCCTCACCCCTGCAACTGCTCTGGGGCTCCTGCCCCTCCAGGGGCCATTTCTCCTGGCCCCGCCCTGGTGTGCCCAGCCCCCCTCTGCTGGGGCTGCTGCCTTCTCCCCCTAGCTGGTTGGCTGGCAGTCTGTGCAGGCCCCTGCCCCTCCTGCTCCACAGCCCTCTGCTGCCCTCTGCTGCCCACAGCAAATGGCAACTAACAATACAGGCTTAGCGGGCCGTGGCCTGTGCCTGGCCGGTGCTGCAGCCTCCTTTCCTCCAAATCCAGCCAGATCTCCTCCCCGCTGTGTCAAGTGCACAGCCGCTGACAGACTGACTGGGTTGAGTTCCAGCTCTGCCATTTACGAACTGTATGACCTTGGAGACTTGTCTGACCTTGGGCAAGTCTGTTCACCGCTCCATGCCTCAGTTTCCTGGCCTGAAAAATGGGTCGATAATGTCCAGTGAGGTAGGTATGATGGTGATGGTGATGATTAAGTGAAATAAAGTGAGGGGTTTGGAACCGTGTCCGGCACATAGATGAGTGCTAGGTAAATATCACATGTATTTATCTCCTTGTAGGATTTACCATAGGCCAGTGTTTCCCAAGATGTGGGATTCCTGACGCAAGATGGTGATGTCAGATGCTTCAAGATGAGGGGGCAAGAGCTCCTCTGAGGGTCGAGGTGAACGTGGCCGTTTGGTGCCATGTGACCCTCCCAGAATGACAGTCTCTTCTTACAGAGGCGGGGCTTGTTCATGGAGACCCCTCAGGCCTCGACAATTGAATAACAGCTGCAGTATTTTCTCCTGCCGGCAAATAAAAACTGCTGGTTTTCACTTTAGAATTGTTATATAAAGGTGTCTTTAAAAATTAATCCTCGTTAAAAAGAAGTGAGTTTAAAGGGCATTAAGGAAATAACAAACATACTGTAATCTGCAATACAGCAGAGACACAGCATGGTACTCAAATGCCCGCAGTTCAGGGTAAGCGCTAGGGCCGCTTTGGGCACCTCTGGGATCGGGTGTCAGCGCCCAGGGCCTCTGCGCTCCTTCTGGGTTTGATTGCCCACGGTCTGGAACGCCTCACCTCTGGTTTTTCCCTGGAATGCCCCCAGTGTCTGCCTTTATCCAAGGTCCCACTTAAAGCCAGGACCCTCTGCGAGGCCTGCCTAGCTCCTTGCCCCAGGCCCCTCCTGTCTCCGGCTCTCCCACGTGCCTGGCCTGCTTGGCCTCGCATTCGCTCTTGTGGTTTGCGGCGTCGCTCTCAGGGCCCTTGTCCTGCTTCTGCAACCGGAAGCCCCTTTAGTGTGGGGAGTATGGCTCGGTTATCTCAGTATCCCCTTTGGCGCCTGAGACATGCAGTAAGTCTTGCTAAAGGCAGTAATTGCTGTGTCTGCATGGAGAGAGCATTTATAGACCATTGAATTCACCTCTTGTGACTGTTCAGTGTTAAATGTAAATGTTAAAAACCATTTGATGTTTTTTAATAGGTCTGTGCAATTAGGAAACCAACAGCATCATCAGATTTAAGCCCTGCCTTTCCCCCGGAGTTCGCTCCTGCCCTGTGCCTTCAGCCCCTCTCCACCCCCAACCCTCATCAGCAGGCATCTGCTTTCTGCCTCTGGCGTGTCTCTCCTTAATACATTCCAGAGAAATGGGTTCATACGATTCGTCGTCTCTTCTGTGTGCTTGCTTTCTGCATCTCGTTTCTGAGCTCACTGCCTTGGCTGTGGGGTACTGAGTGCCTCTGTGTTGCTTAGAAGCGGCAGGTAGACCACAGTTTACCACTCCCCCATGCGGTGGGCTTTTGGATTGTTTCCAGTTTTTGGCCTTTAAAGATAATGCTCCTGTGAGTGTTCATGTGAGCATCTTTGTGTGTGCAAATGTTCATTTCTCGTAGGCTTAGAAGTGGGAATTCCTGGTTCCTGTGCTAAGTGGAATTGAACTGCCGCACAGTTTAGCATTTTGCGTCCCACAGAATGTACGGGGGGTTCCACTTTCCTGTGTCTTCACCAACGCTTGGTATTATCTTTTTGCACAGCTTTTCTTGTGGGTGATTTAGGGTGACTCTGGGGTGACGCTGGGATTGGGTTGACAGTTGGATATTGATGCTGCTATTTAATGGAGGCCGAGAGCAGAAAATCAACTCTTGAGGAAAGTCGAGAGTTCTGCTTTGGCCAGACTGAGCCCGCAGGGCCTGTCACCACAGAGGAGCAGTTCAGTCGGTGGGGGTGGGGTGGGGTGGGGTGGGGTGTGTGTGTGAGCCTCCCCACCTTCAGGCCTGCTCCTGAAATAGCTGTCTTGCTTTTCTGTAGTTGAGATATATGTCTGACGGTCCGGCTAAGTCACATGGCTTCTTCTGGTGCCAGTTTCCTGACCTACAGAATTAAGTAGCACCTGTCTTCCTCCCAAGGCTGGTGCGGAGTGGCTGAATTAGAGGATGTGAAGGTGCTTATGGTCCTGTATCACTAATGCGCGCTGCCTGCCGTTCACTTGTGTGTCCATCGTGGCTTCAAAACCCTTGTTTTGCATGTGATCAGGTGCTTGGATAATACTGGCTTTATAAATCAACACTGGAAGGTGATGCCTGTAGTGGTAGAGATGGAAGAGAAAGAGGAGGGGCGAGAGAATGGATAACATCTGGCTTTGCCTTGGAAGGATGGCTGCTGGTATTCCGCACGCGAACTCTGTGGGGGCAGCTTGTCTTCTGTTTTACGGCATTGGGAAGGAACGTGAAAGAGCTAGGATATTTGAATAGTAACACTTACATGCCAAGTGTAGTATTTGGTAAGTGGCTCATCTTCCTACTGGACTGTAAGCCTCTTGAAGGCTGGTTGGTTTCTCACGCACCTCGGTTTCTCAGAGACTTAGCTTACTGCATTTGCTTAGCGTGACTCCTCCAGATTTGCTTTGTCATTCAGTATTGTTAGGCCTGTTCTGCGTCCCTTGCATTTCCACTTGAGTTTCAGGATCAGCCTGTCAATTTCTGCAGAGAAGTCAGCTGGGATTTTGAGAGGTGTTGGTGTTATGTCAAGCTGGTAGGTCTGTTTGGAGATTCTGCCAACGCGGCAGTGTTCCCTCTTACCCTGCCGTCGGGGGACCATCTATTACTCGGGTCTTTAATGTCTTTCAACACCGTTTTGGACTTCCACTGCACAGATCTTATACTTCTTTGGTTTAATTATTACTTTTTAAAATTCCTTTTGCTGTTACTGCAAATGTAATTGTTTTCTTAATTTTCAAAATTTTTATTGCTGGTGTAGGCAAACACAGCCGATTTTTTTGTGTGCTGATTTTGTATCTGAACTTGTTTATTAGTTCTAATAGTTTTTCGTGTGTGTGTGTGTGTGTGTGTGTGTGTGTGTGTGTGTGTGTGTAGTTCTGTCTTCCTTTCAATTCGGATGACCGACACTTTTACCTAGCGTTGATAGGAGTGGTGAGAGCAGGTGTTCTAGTCTTGTTTCTCCTGTAGGTGGGAGGTGGTCATGTTAAGTATGATGTTAGCTGCTGGTTTTTCATAGATGTCCTCTTTCAGGTTGAGAAATTCCTCTTCTAATTCTAGTTTGATGAGTGTTTTTCTTTTTTATTTTTTAATCATGAAAGGGTATATTGGGTTTTTGTCAAGTGCTTTATTAAGATGATCAAGTGATTTGTGTACTGTATGGTGTTAATGTGGTGTATTACATAGACTGACTTTCCTATGGCGAACCATCCTTATATTCCTGGGATAAATTCCCTTTGGTTATGGTGAATAATCCTAGTAAGTGTTGCTAAGTTCACTTTGCTAGTATTTTGTTCAGAATTTTTGCATCTGTGTTCATAAGGGATATTGGTTTACAATTTTCTTGAAATATCTTTGTCTGATTTTCTTTCCTATGTTTCATTTATTTCTACTCTAGTATTTATTATTTTTTCATTGGTTATTTAAGGAGTATTATTGTATTTCTATATATTTGTGATTTTCACTATATTTTTTTTCTTATTTTTGATTTCAACTTTTACTCTATTGTGGTTGGAGAAATACTTTGTATGATGTCAGTTCTTTTAAATTTATTGAGATTTGTTTTGTGATCTGATGTATCGTCTTTCCTGGTGAACATTCTGTGTACAGTTGAGAGAAATATGTATTCCATTGTTATTGAGTGGAAGGTAGGTCTAGTTGTTCAAATACTCTGCCTTTTTGGGGGGAGGGGAGTGCTGATCTATCTAATTTTACTATTCATTATGGAAAGTGGGTTATAAAACTCTGCAACTATATTTGACAGTTGTCTATTTATTGAGTTGTCTATTGCTCCCATTCATTTTTTGCTTTATGTATTTTGGAGCCTGTTTGTAAATATGTTTACAAACATATTTTTTGGATGAATTTACCCTTTTATCATTATACAATGTCCTTATTCTTATATTTTGTCGAGATTAGAATAACCATTTCAGCTCTTTCAGTTCCCTTTCACTTGGTATATTGTTTTCTCATCATTTTATTTTCAATTTATCTGTGCCTTTGAATCTCATGTGTTATGTAGATAGTATGTAGTTGGAACATTGAAAAAAAAATCCATCCTACCAATTTGTCTTTTAACTGGAGTTTGTAGTTCATTTACACTTAATGTATGTACTGATGGACTTGAATTCACTTCTGCCACCTTGTTATTTTTTGTTTGTTTGTTCCTTTGTTCTTTCATTAGTGCTTTCTTTTGTTTTAAATAAATATTTTTCTTTGATAATTCTCTTGTTTATTTAATGGTCACTCTGGGGATTACAGTTAACATCTTAATTTAAATGTCCTAATTTAGATTAATTTGCCATCTTAATTTCAATACTATAAAAAAGTTGCTCCTATGTAATTCTCTTCCTTCTATTTCCTGTTGTGCACATTACATCTTCATGCATGTGTTCCCATTAACGCAGATTTATAATTACTGTTTTATGCTGTTGTCTTTCAACTCAGGTTGGAGAAAAGAGTTACAAACAAAAAATACATGTATGTTGTCTAATTATATTTATTTCTGAAGTTACCATCTCTTGTGCTCTTTGTTTCTTCATGTGGATTCAGGTTCTCCTTTCATTTCAGCTGGAAGAAAATGTCCCTTGAGTATTTTTTTGTAGAGCAGACCTGCTAGCAACACCCTCTCTCTATTTGTATATATGGGAATGACTTAATGTCATCTTGATTTTTGGATAGTTTTGCTGATACAGAACTCTTGGTTGATGGTTTTTTTCTTTCAGCACTTTGAATATGCATCCCACTGCCTTCTGTCCTCCATGGTTCCCACTGAGTCATCAGCTGTTAATCTTATTGAGGCTCTTTGCATATAAGGAGACACTTCTCTCCTGCTGCTTTCAAGATTTTCTCTGTCTTTAGCTTTCAAAAGTTTGGTTATAAGTTGTGAATCATTGTGATCCTGCCCATGTTTTATCATCCCTATTTGAAGGAATAAAATGAGATATTTTTGTTAGGGATTTGATTCAACCCTTATGTTATCTCTTGCATGTCTCTGATTTATCCGTTTTATGATCTAGTAATATGTGGCTTTGTTTTTCATGATTGTATTTCATACTTTTATAGCTCTACAGAGTGATATTCATGTGACCCATCCCCATAGTCATATATGTAATAGATTTGTTGAGACCTGCATGTGAGAGACTCTGCAAGACTTTCTGTTTCCTTAGAGAAGTGACACAGGGTCCTATCTGAGTTGACACATTTGGTAGGTAGAGGACACTACTCACCTGAGTACTGTACAGTTAAAACGAAGGCATGCTGAGTATAAACAGAGTAGGTTAGGAGTACAAAGGGGGAAGTCACTGATTTTTATATTTGATAGATGGGCAAAGTGAAGATTATATGGGCTAAGTAATTTGAGACATTGAGTCTGCTGTGTGACCCATAAATTAGAAAGTGACAGAGCCTAGGACCTTAACTCACATTCTGGGTTCTTTCTATGAAACCATAGTGATTTTAGGCTATGGCTATTCTGTATTTCCAGGCATCAAAGGTAAGAATGGTTTCTTAAACCAGGTAAATATGTGAAGCACAGATTGGCTATTTTGCTTCAAAAGATATGCATATTACACATAAAAATAGTATTTATTTATGCTTATTCAATTGTAGTATGGTGAACTTAGTAAACAAGTGTCTGTTGAAATTTGAAGTTCAAAATATGAGAAGATGCTTAATTTTAGTAAACTCACCCTGTTTTTTCCTTCCCTTTTAATTGATATTTATATTTTGAAAAGCATTCCCCCGCCTTCATCTCCAGTAGCATTTTGGATAGGTACAGTTTATATTAATGTTTCCTTAAAAATAGGAATTGCTCCTCTATCAGAACGACATTCTTTTCCCATAGGGTAAAGCGTGACTTATTTGGGCATGCAGTTTTCATTTTAATGCCTCCTTTTCTATTCTGTCCCATGATTCTTTGCAGTAGGACAAGGGGAAGCAAGCCTTATAAAAAGAAACCGAGTATGTAGCGCTTATTAAAGTTACACACATCTCCTCCCGCAGGAGAGCTTTCATTTCCTGCAGGTTGTGCACATGTCACATATGGACACTTCCAGGGAACAGAGTCCTTGTCGCCGAGCAGTGAGTGGCATCTAGTCCTCCATCATTGCTCCGGGAACATGTTAGTAATGATGATGAAAGGGAGGACACCATGAAATCTGTAAGGTGATTTGGCAGAAGTCGCTGCTGTCGGTGCCAGGATTTGGGTATCGAGCCACAGTTTCCTGTTTTCAAATGTATTAATTGATCCGCAAAGGACATCTTTGGGAGACAAGAATTCAGACAGACTGGCACAGGCTGGACCTCCGCCAAGACTGCTCGGAAGGTTGCCATACTGGGAGCAAAAGAGTGAGAGAGAAAGAGAGAGAGAGAGAGAGAGGAAGGGAGGGAGGGAGAGAGGGACGGAGGGAGGGAGGGAAAGAGAGAGAGAGGGAGAGAGAGAGAGAGAAAGAGAGAGAGAGAGAGAGAAAGAGAGAGGGGCAGAGGGAGAGGGAGAGCTGAGGGAAGAAAAAAAAGGCAAGACTTGGCACCGCTCAGTCAAATCAGCTTCTTTTGTCTGCTTTCTCGGCTTGCGCTTCAGGAAAGAAAACCGTCCTGGGGTACAGAAAAACTCAGAACTTTTTGGTTTTCAAACTTAGAAGGTTTTTTTAAGTCTCTCGGGCTCTTTGAAAGTGTTGGTACATACAATGACGTTTAGTCACCAGTGTCAAGGGAAATAAAAGCCTTTTGCAAAATGAAGCTTCCTCAGTGTCCATGCATTTGGGAAATACTGTATTTGCTTTTTTTGCACGTATGATTATACCATGAGAGACAGGATTAATAGAGAAGATGGCAAGGCAAATTTCTGACTAGAGAGAATATTCATTTCTACAAAATAAAGTTTGTTCATCAATACAAACCTGCTTTCAAATCAAATCAGACAGCCTTCGGACTGTGTTCAGAACGTAAGTTTTTAGATTTTATTTTATTTATTTATTTTTTTCCCATTTGTAGGCATTCACTTTTTCCAGGAGTCTTTCTCAGATTTTATGCAACCCAGCCAGGAAGTCAGAGTAAAAGTTGTTTTAGCCATGTGTTTCAGACAACGTTTTCTTAAAGCAACAGCTTTTATTTCTGCTGCTCCTTGCTGTCCTAACCTGCCGCCCCAGCCACGAGCGACAACACGGAGCCCCAGAGGAGCTGAAGACACCAGACTTCGCTTGAAGGGCAGACACTCACCGTGAGCTCGGTTGTTCTTGGGGTGTGTGTGTGTGTGTGTGTCTGTGTCTGTGTGTGTGTCTTTGCTCTGAACCAGTTTTTGGAGGTGGGTGGGGAGGTGGGTGGGGAGGTGTCTGTGTAAAGCTGTGTGCGATTAGGGGATTCTCATTGTGAGAGGAAATGATAAAAGGTAATTTTTATGATGTTGGCAGAAAGGACTGGGGATGGTAGAGAATAGAGATTTCAATCTTTTGGATACGAAGTAGTGAGCTGTGTGGGAAATACTTGGAGAAAATTTCCATTATTGTTAGTTGATTAGGTGGTATAATTAAACGATCACAATAGCCGGATGCTCTCAAAATGTTTTTAAGGAGAAGGGAAATGTAGAAAGCCCATCGATTTTCTCTTCAGTGGTACCTGGCATTTTACTTAGATGTGTCCTTTCTCTCTAGTTCCTTAGCAATCCGGGCTCGCTCCCGGGCCTGCCTGTGGTGGGGTGTGTTAGTCCTGCTCCTGAAAATCAGCGCGTTGCGGGAGAGGGAGAGGTGAGCCGTGAGGCGGTTCCCTGGACCCCTGGCTGTCAGTCAGTGTTCAGTTTCTCAAGTGAGAGGTGGAGGGTCGTCTCAGGGGCGCCCGTAGCAGTGTTTCCTTTCTGTTTTCTGTTCTGCAAGAATACGGGAGGTCGTGTGCACCCACCCTTTGGGGCAGTCGGAAAGGCTGCTCCAGAAAGCATGCTTTTGTTTTGGGTGTGCAATCATGGATTTCTTAAGCCTTCCACGATTATTATTATTTTTGTCCGTAGCTTCATGTGGTGGCGAGCCTAACGAATCAGTCGTTCAAAATGGTTTTTACAATATTATAATGACACGTCAGCAATTTTGAAAATGGCATTTAGCAGATAAATACGACCTTGCGATGGGTGCAGCCGCGCCCAGGTGTCTACCTGGTGAAGCTTCCGTGCCGCTTCAACTTTTTTTTACTGACCAGCATTTTGATCTTCAGTAAAATGCAATCACTTAACCCCAGAAGGGCTGCCAAAATGACCACCTTTGTCTTACGAGCTTTGTACACCTCCTCGCCGATGCGCCTGACGTGGACGCCAGACACAAAGGCACGCTGGTGGGCGCGGGCAGGGCAGCCTGCGCGGCTGCGTCTTCCTCTTTGAACTGAGCGCAGGGCCGCGCTTGTCCTCAGCCCAGCACGTCTGCCCGGAGAGGGAGCCCAGCGCGGACGTGGGGCTCGGCGCCGCCCTGCGCTCGTGACCGCCTCGCTGCCTGCTCACTTTCACTTCCTTCCTAAGTATTTGAGAAGACCTCTGGTCGTTTAGATTTGCTCAGTGTAACTTTTTTAGTTGACTCACGATCATTTCCCCTTGAAGAATTAGATTTACCAGCCCAGTTCCTGACTTCCTTGCAGCGAACTCAGTAAGAACAAACTTATCTTCCATCCAGACTATTTTATGTCCCATTATTTTCTGACAATATCACAAAAAATAAGTGAATTAAAAACAAAAAATTGGAACAGACTTTAAGAAATACTAAATTTTTCGATACTGGTAAAATGCATTTTATATTGCTTTTTAGATTTTGAGAGTTGATAAATGTTAGCTGTTATATCTGATAAAGCTTCTTACCATGATATTCTTTCTGGACTACTTGCCTTATATCTTAAAGTGAAAAATGTAGCCTATTAAGATGCTCCTTGTTAACTGAGTATAACAGAAAGTCCTTTGTGCAACTTTTTGAGAAAGGTAGATTTACGAAATTGTGCTGATCGTGTTTTTAAAAACACGTTTATGTTGGATTTAACACGATGCATTCTTTACTTTTCAGCCACATGACATTTAAGCTATTAGTTTTTCCAGATTCTTATTTTAAGGTATACAAACACTAGTGCTATGATTGTAAAAGAACTCTATCTCAGCATATGTTCATTGAGTTTGAATTGCATAATATTTTGAAGTAGACTTATTAAGACAGAAATGGATTCTATTTAACTGCTACTTGATGCCTTTTATTAAGTCCCACTCAGCTATGTACCTGAACATGCAAGGAAATAATTCTACAGACTTAATGTGAACCTCTCAAGGGCCTTCATCCAGCGTTTTACAATTATTTACTCAGTTATTTGTTTATTGAACAGATGTTTATTGGCCACCCACTTATGATGCTAATATTTTATTGCCGAAGTTATTTTGGGTAACAGGGAAGGAAGCCGCATACACGGATGGGAGAGGGAATAGATTTTAGATAGAAGTACAGGAGCCCTGAAAGGAAAGCGCAGTGCTGCAAAGAGGTTCACTCCACAGACTGCAGCACGCTAACTTTGACTGCACGCCTGTGTGTATGTTACAGGATGTTACCTAGTACCTAGTGTTACTTAGGTGAATTGCTTGCAGCTGTCAGAGTTTTGTCTTCCTGTCAGTGAGGTCGCTGTATCTTATTGGCCAGAGAGCTTTGGTTTGCATCTTCTGATGGACGTGTAAAAGAAGCAATTCGGATGTTGTGAGGAGGAAATTAAAAAGGGAAGCTTGGACCATGGCTCATATGCTTGATTGTGTGTACACCAGAGTGGATTTCATAGGACTTTTGAAGATAGGGCTGCAACCTAAAAAAATAGTGACCTGTTGTCAGCAAATAGCTCGTTACCCCCGCAGGTGGGGAGAAGGGCTGCAGAGCCCTGGCAACCAGATTTTGCCTCCTGATTTCATCCTTCACTTGTGGAACTCTGCTCCAGTTGCATAAATCCAGTGTCTTCATGTGTAAGATAGAGATCATACTTTCTTCCTTGGGAGTTTTTGGGAGGAGAAATAAATACATATAGGCAAAACTCAGCATAGTGCTTAGTACATAGTAAGTACTCAATGCACGTTACTCTTATTTTTTAAATTAAGTATTTAAAAAATGTGATAAATAAACTTGAAATCTATCACCTTAGCATTTTTATGTGTCCCTTTTGGTGGCATTCCGTATATTCTTACTTTTTTTTTTAAGATTTATTTATTTATGCATACAAGCTGGGGTACAGATCAGAGGTGTGGCAAGCGAGAGGGTTCACCAGAGACAGAGTGGGGAGCAAAACAGTCAGATCGACAGAAACACACTGCTGAGGGGAGCAGCGGGCGAGGCAGGAAAGGTCTACCACGCCATGTGGGAATCTCCCCAGCCGGGTGTTGAACTCGTGGCGGTGCTGCTGACAGCTCCACACAGCAGCGCCTAGCCGCTGAGCCACCGAGGAGGTCCTATTCTTACTTTTGTGCTGTCATTACCATCATCCATCCACAGAAAGCTTTTCATCTTGTTTCCATTAAACAGCAACTCCCCAGCTCCCTCCTCCCCCCAGCGGCTGGAAACCACACTCTGCTTCCTGTGTCTCTGGATTGGGCGACTCCAAGAACTTCAGAAAAGTAGAATCCTACAGTGTTTGTCTTTTTGTGTCTGGCATCAACTACATTCTTTATCTCTAAATTATTTTGTAGTGTGGAGTTTTGCATGATGTGTTAATTGGGGAAATACTCTGACCATGCAAATGAAGTAGCTTTATACTTCACCATGGAATATAAGAGTCGCATTTCATTTTTAACACAAAAAGTTTTCTTAGCATTCTTACTGTTTCTGTTTAGAAAAACGTCCCCTAGCCATTCTTTCAGGTTTGCTGTACTTGTAACACATCCTCAGATTCCCTTCATCAACGAATGCCTGATTTCCCTTTTTTCCTGAAAGACATTTTTGCTGGCTATAGAATTCTGGACTGACAGTTCTTTTCCCCTAACATTTGAAAAACGCCAGAGCACTTCCTTTTGCCCCTGTTGTTACTGAGGAAAAACTTGTTATACCAAGTGCTTTTCCTTCTAGGTAAGATATTTTTTTCTCAATACTTTGAAAATCTTTTCCCTTGTTCCTAGTTTTCAAGGAGTTTGATTAGGATGTGTCTTGGCATGGACGTCTTTGGGTTTTTCCTGGGTTTTTCTCAGCTTCTTGGATATGTAGGTTTATGTCTTTTGCCAGTTAGCAAAGTTTTGATCTGTTATTTCTTCCTGTACTTCTTCAGACCTTTTCTTGCTTTCCTTCCAGGACTTGAATGGCATGAATCCTAGACATATTGTTCTAGTCCTGTAGGTCTCATAGAGACTCATTGGACACTGATCATTTTTTACTGTCCATTTTGTTCTGGTTGGGTAGTTTCTGTTGCTCCTCCTGTCAGGTTTGTTGCTTCTTTCTTCTGTCATCTTCATTCAGCTACTGAGCCCTGCTGGTGAGTTTGAATTTGCTATTCCATTTTCACTACTATTTATTTACTGAAACTTTCTAGTTTTTCATTACTTTCATATGTGCTCATAACATTTTATGATGATCGCCTTAAAATTCTTGTTACCTATCCTCCACATCTGTGTGGTCTTCGTATTGGTGTTGGTTCATTGCCTTTTCTCACTTAAGTTGAGATTTTCCTGGTTCTTGGTGTGACTAGTGTTTTTGATTGCATCCTGGACATTTTAGGTATTATGTTGTGAGATTCTGCCTTACCAGGACGCCTCTCAACCATGTTGGCAGGGGAAGAGGGCACTCTTTCCTTCCAGGTGGTGGGGGATGTTCAGGTTTCTCTTTGGCTTTTTTTTACAGCCCAGGGTGGGAGGGCTGCCATGGTACTGCTGAGAGGGGTTGAAGTTCAGGCTCCCCAGGAGTGATATTGCTGTCTCATTGGTGAAAGACCTGATTTGTCCCTGAGCTGTGTATTCCTTAAATTAAGCTGATATTTTTTGTGCTACTTGTATTTGATAACTTAATCAATGATAGTCAAATTCTCAAATTAGTGCCTGAGCCTTTGCTAGTCACTAACCTTCCTAAGACTAGCCTGTGTTTATAAAAGCACATTGAAAAAAAAATTTCAAACGAATAACCAAGATTATAGTTTCTACTTTTTTACCTTTGAACATTCATTTTTTTTAAAGGAAAGAAAAGCCTACCTCTGCAAGGTATCCATTTTTCTCAAAAATAACATGCTACATTTTTTATCAGACTCTTGTAACTTATTTTTAGAAGAGGTCTGCATATTAGAAATAGAAGTGGATTTGATGGGATGCTTTAAAATTTAAGTGACAAAAATTTAACTTCATTTGCTAACCTACACCTGTGGTTTTAGGTCGATAATAGAGATCTTATAGATGGTGCCTATGTCTTAAGAAAAATAGATGTTCTGAGTTCTTACTGGTCATTTGTGATATACTAACTTGGGTGATCTTGGACATGTCCCAAACTTTCCCCATCAGAAAAATGGGTGGCATAATACCTAAGATAAAAGGCTGTTAAGAATATTAAATGAGATAATGTGCCTGAAAGCAATTTAACTGATAGCACACCGAGAGGGGAGATAGTTATCCAGTCTAGCTACTTCGGCATGTGATTGTGATAGGTAAAGGAGGTTCTTAATTCTGTATGCTTTTCAGCTCTGGGTGCCAGTGGATTATGGATTATCACATATATTTGAAAAAATGCTTTTAAAAGTTTTAATTCTGAAAAACTTTCATGCATATAGTAAAATGCCTAGTAAAGCAAAACAAATACCCAGTCGCTCATTCTCCAGAATGAACAAATGCCATATTTATTTGTTTCAGATCTTTTTCAAAAAGAAAAGGAAACATTGGAGTATAACTAACGCCCTATTCTCTCACCCCTGAAGTGGCCATACAACATGTCCATGTATGCTTTTGTAGTATTACTACATATGTGTTGCTATAAAAATTATAACTATTGTTTAAAACCAATATAAAGTGATTTTATTCTGGTCCTCTCTTTTTGCAAATGAGGAATTTTTTTTTTTTTTTTTTAGATTTGTCCGTGCTGCTGATGTCACAGCAGTGCTGGAGTGTTTTCATTGTCTCTCATCTGTCGCCCATGCACCTTGCTGACATGCCCAGGCCTGCACATGTGTGCGATGCGTATTTGTGCTCTCTAAGGGAATCATCTAGAACTGGAACTAACTGCTGAATATGCCAACTTGCCTCAATAAAGCCAAACTATTCTTCAAAGTGTTTGTGCCCGTGAACATCCCTGCACTGGGCTTCAGAGTTCTCCCATCTCTCATCTTTACCAATTCTTGGTAGTATCAGGCTTTAATAAAACTTCTGTCAATCTGATGGACAGGAAATACTTTGCTGTTATTTTTATTTATGTACCTGATTACTTTGTGAGACCGAGCTTTTTTTTTTTATATTTACAATTTAGAATTCCTTTTCCATATATTGTTATCTTCTCATAATGTTCTTCGGGGTTGTTTTAGTCTCACTAATTTGTAGTGCATTATAGATATATTAATTCATTACTATATGGATTGAAAGTATCTTCTCAGTCTTTGGTTTGTCTTTTCGTTTTCCTTATGGTGACTTTTGGAATAAGACACAGTACATGTTTGAGAAATTGGAGTGCTTTCCCTTTTCATTTTCAAAGGTGATTTTAGTGCTAATGCAATCTACCTTCAGATGTAACAAACGAGAGGGGTGAGGGGACTAACATTTCTTTGAAAACACCGGAATTTTATCCCCCTAATTATTATCTAGAGAATGAAGTTTCTAATTCTTCGTATAGGCTTCAGGTCAACTGAAATCCTTGAGCCCCTAGTTCCTGAGCTCCAGCCTCTGGGTTAGAATTGTGAGCATTTGTTTCACTGCTGGCTGGGCGGCCCCCAGCGCACCACCCAGTCACGCGCTGCCTTCCCAGAGTCGGCAGCTCCAGGGAGAGGAGTTCTGGGCCCTTGGAAAGAATGTTCTGTTGATCTGATTACCATGATTTCTATACAGTGAATACTCTCGGTGCAGTAAGCACTTTCTCCTCTCCCCAACCAGTCTTCTTGCTAACAAAATAACTTAATTGAGAAATTCAGACTGTTGGGGCAAGTGGGACTGAGCCGGCTGAGGCTCCTTGTATGTCTTTTGTTGTGCAATCAAGTAGCACTTATTCTCCAACTTTCCTCAAGCTGTCCTGCCCAAACAAAGCCCACCTAATCTCCCAAATCACTTCGCAAAACAAAAGAAACCACACAGGGTACAAGCCAGGAGGACTGTTGGGGGGGTGTTTGTGAGGGGGATCCTGGGTGATTTACTCCCAGTATTCACCTCCTTTCCCTGCTAGGTCCCCATACTTGGGGCCCTCCCAGTTCCTATCTGTGTTGGCAGCTGAGGGCCGTCCTCACTCGCCTGATGGGAAGCCTGGCTGTCCCGGCCACTCGGCACTGCTGTGATCCAGAACAAAGTCCTAGGCAGAATTAGCAGTTGGAGCAAGACCGGGTCGCAGGCCCAAATCTGTAGGGCAAGGCCCACATCTGAGTTTGTAGACTTGCCTCTCCCCACATGTCTGCCCGTTTCTACTTGCGTGCTGTGAGGTGCAATGAAGGTGTCCCCCAAGACCACGGGGACGGCAGTGAAGTGTGCCCTTGTGACTGAGCTTGGACTGTCCCTCCTGCTCACTGAGTTCCTTCGCGGGATCAGTGCTGGGTGCGGGCCCCGTCTCCATGCCGCTCCTCCGCTGTTTAAAGGCCTGTGGAAAACCTCCGTGAAGAATGTGTGGCGGCGCGCTCACTTGTTTCGGCACAACCCTGTTCTCCTTCCATTACCCAAGTCACTGTGGCTCTGAGAAACACAGCACGCGTTTCAGGTGAGAACACTGAGGCTCCCGGAAGCTCTTGGCCTGGGTAGTGGCCCCTCTAGGGCTCAGATTAAGACTTCTGCCCCAGTTGTTCACTCCATTATGGACATTGCTTAATTCTGGGATGGGGTTACTAGAATAGCAAGCTGCTGCGTTTATAAAGCCCTTCCACACATCACCTGGACTGTGTGCTCAGCTCATTTCTCTGCCCACTGTGCCCCCCCCACCCACCCACCCACTCATCGTCCGTCCGTTCATCCGTCCATCCATCCTCCATGCATCCAAGAATTCAATTCAGTCCATCATTTAATATATGAGTGTCTCTTAGAGCTAAGCAGTGAGCACGCTGTAACGAACAGCACCTGCCCCCCGGCTTTCATGGAGCTGGTCGGAGACAGACCACAGCAAGGAAATTCAATCAAGTGTAATGGTGGGTAGGACAGAAGAGAGTCTGGTATAAAAACTACCTTTCCCTCTTCAGAAAAGGAGAATAAAGATTCCTGTGTTCAGAGAACAAGGGCCTTTGGGACGAGACTCTTCTGAATTGCTTTTATATGACATTGAATGTAGAGCCGTCAAAGAAACAAAGGATCTGGAATTTGAGAATTTTAGAGGCTTGTTTCCCTATGGTCAAACCAAGAAGAATGTCCTGAGAAGATTCTGGAATCTCTGAGCGAGCAGCCCCGAGCAGAGCGGTATGGGGTGAATCCTCCCGTGTATATCTGACTCAGAGCGTTTCTCACGCTTCATCTTCCACCCCGATTCCGTTGAATGCTGTGGATAATAGATCAGTGGAGATGAGCTTTGCGTGGCTATTTCTGGATCTGTGTTAGGACAAAAAAAAAAAAAAAGAAAAAAAAAGAAAAAAAAAAACCACGAAAAATCCAATGTGCAGTTTAAATAAAGAAAAATGAGTTTTACTTCCACGAGAGCTTTTGCCATTTTCTTAATGCTTATTCTTCTTCAGAGAATTCATTATTGAGCAGAGTGTGACAGCAGTTTACTGTGGTGAATGTGTCTTGTCCGGGCCTGGGGATGAATTAGCCCCCCGATAAAGGCCAGAAGAGCGGGCAGAACTGTACCTAAATTACCCCCAGATAGCTGCCAAGCTATTCTTTTTTAAAGACCTCCAGAGAGCATCCCTAATCGCCTCTAGTTTCCCTTTCAGCGTTTAATGACCTTTGCTGTCATGAAATTCCGCCTCATGTTTAACCCAGCTCTCCCTCGACGCGGCTCAGTCCCATTTCTCTTGTTGTCCTTGGTGGCAACAGAATAGCAGGTCATTATCTTCTTGATAATATCCTTAATGTTTTGGAAGGGCATTAGGAAATTTCCCCAAAGTCTCTGCGTCCCCGGGTGAAACAAACATATCCCTTTCCTTCCTCTCTGTCCGCCCCCCTGCCTCGGGGCCGCATTTGGAAACGATTTCGGACATTGGCAGTTCCTTCTGCCCTCCCCCTGCCCGCGGGTCATGTGTGCTGCTGTTTCTCCAGGTGTGGGGGGGCGGGCGCCTCCATCTGATCTGCACCTGGAAGGAGGGACCCCAAGGCCTCCTGAGGCTCATGGCGCTCCGAGACTCTCTGGACTGGGTGATTCTTTTCCACGTAAACGTTTTATTTATTACGATTTTATTTTCAGAATGTATCCGATTTACATTTCGTGCATTTTAGGATTTGCTCAGAAAGACGCGGCCTGCCCGAAAAGCTGGCGTCATCCCCTCATTCCGCTCTCTCGTCGGTGATTTAGTTCGCGAGAGCCGCAGGGAAGTCGGGACGTGGCAGCCGCGTGACGTCAGGGCTGGCTGCAGGTGCGCGTCCCCGCGGATCCCGGCCCGGGGGTGTGCTCGGCGGGCGGCTTCTCCCCAGCACGCGTCAGAAATGCCTGCCACGTCTTAAACAAACTTGCTGACTGTTGTTGGTTGTCAAATGAGTTGTTGGGAAATTTACTCCATTTTACTTCCCGTTTTTAGGGTTCTGTCTCCCCACTCCTTCCTTTCACCTGACATAAAAGCAGCTCCAGCTTTTGCTCTCTGCCGGTGCGCGCAGGCCTCCCACCTCCTCTGCCAGGCTTTTAGCAGAGGAACTGAAAATCTATTTATAACTGGTCTCCGATGGATTTCCTCCCTACCTGTGGTAGTACTCCATCAGCAGGTGCGCTGCGCAGATGGAGAAAGGTTTTAATTTTTTCAGTTCAATTAGATCAGCTCTCCAGGTTCAGACCAATACATTCCCTTTCTCACTTAGATTTTTCCTCTTGGCATTAAAATTGGTGAGCATAGCAAAACACAAATTAAGACCCGGAGATGCACTGCCTATAGCGCCTGCCTTTAAAACAAATACTTTGGCAAAAGGGCCACGTTTGGCTTCTGGCGATAAATCAACTTTAACCCTTTTTCTCTGTGCTGCTTAATTTTACTGTTATTTAAATGGATACTTGGAAGAATAAAATGTTAGGGCCTTCTATTTTCTTACGATTTACGATGTACTTTTAGCCGTTGAACTTGCACATTTGGAAACTGTATCATGGTGTTTTTGAAGGAACAGTGTCACTGATTACTATCTTACGGTGTCTGTTATGAGGAATTTTAATGCGGACCGGAAGGCATCGGTCTCGTGAATTTCACTTGATGTCTTTTTTCATGGCCACTGGCATTGCCTGGGGTGGTGGTCAGATGCTGTGTGCAGGCCCAAACCTCGCTCTGGGTTTGGCAGTCACTAGCCAGGAAAGACAGGTCGCGTTTCGGTGTGTTCTGCTGCCCACGCTCTCCCTAGTGGGATGTGCCCTCTCACCCCCAGGGCCTGAATTGCGGTTAGTCCCAGAGGCGGGCTGAGTGTGGTCGCCTCATCGAATGGCCCACACATTCGACGTTTCCCAAGCACCTGCCTGCGGCTGGGATGTCGGCCCACATTCAGCCCATCTTGGTTTCCTCCAGCGCATTCGGAATCATTTAGTTTGTATCTGCTTGAAGCTGGGTTTGAGACTGGCAAGAATCGGACAGTGTCAGTGTCGCTTCTGTTCCGGTCGTAATAGAGGCAGGCTTTGCCGCGTGTTTTATTTACTCGATTCTTCTTTAGTTCTGGATGACTTTTTTTCAAGGATGGGGGTTATACGGATGAGGGGCTCAAAGATGCGTATCAGAGGGTGTCTGGAGCCAAGAGATTCAAACTGAGTCCGTCTTGCTGGCCGGCAGTGGGGTGAACAGTTCGCCTGGGAGAAACATTGTCACTTCCCGCCCCGCTGTCTGATGGGTGCACCCGAAGATTCTCTCAGTTGTTTGCTGTCCTTTGTGAGTGGATCTCCTATTCGGGCAGTAAACTAGCGACTGGCTGGTGCGCTGCAGCTCTGACGCCCACTCCTGCGCAGGCGCCGTGTCGGAGCCTCCTGGCCTTCCCCACGGAGCCCGCGTGTGCGCCCCGGCTGCCTGGCACCGGCAGTCTCTGGTCGCTTTTCTGTCGAGCTGCGATGCTTGTCGCTCTCCCTCAGACCTCCACCCGAGGGTCTTCCTTTCCCTCTCAGGGTCCCGCAGAGCAGAATCTCACTCCAGCACGTGGCAGCCCTTCGCATATTTGAAAAATAAGTCCCTTCTGTGGCCCCGTTTCCGTGTGACGTGGTTTAGGGACACGGCTCTCCCTGACCTGCTCCGCTCAGCTCCCTCTGTGGCAGCACGGTGGCCTGGGAAGGGGGAAGGGGAGCGAGCTGAGGCAAGCGCCTGTCCCGGCCTGGGTGGCGTGCAGGGATGACCTGTGCATGCTTCCTTCTGCGCCCCGGAGCGTCGTGCTCCCCTCAGGGCAGCCCTGTCGCCTCAGGGGCCGGCACAGTACTTCTGGGCTATGAGGACCCCCGGAGCCCATGAGGACACAGCCTCAGCCATTCCCTGTCCCCACTCCATGGCGTGTGATTGTTTGGGTGACTGTGCCCCAAGTGGTGTCAGGCGGGTGCTGGGAGACGAACTCGGGGAATCTCGGAGCACTTCTGCGGCCAGTGGCAGTGGTCGTTCCTCCCCCCCGCTGGGCGCCTCCCCTCGTTGCCAGGGGAGCCCACCCAGGACCGCGTCCGCTTAGCTGCTTTTGAATATTGTGAGAAGCCAAACCAGTTGCGGGGCCCAGGGCAGCTCCAAGCTCTGGCCGCTCGGCCCCTGCACCCGCTGGCGTCTCCCCGGCGGAAACTCATTCGGGCCACGCCGAGTTCTTTTCGTCACAGAGTGTTAGCGCGTCGCACCCAACTCCCCAGCAGGAGCACGTGCCTGGGCTGGGGCTGTCTTGCCCATCAACATCTGCTGTTTCTTAAAAGCAGAGACAGAAGCGCTCTTGTCAGTGAGCAGGAAAGAGGGGCCGCTCCTTGTGAGGGGGCAGCTCCCAGAAGCCGCGGGCAACCTCATTTACTTGCTGGTTGGGAAACGAGAGTGTCCTGGTCCCGTCCTCACCGGCCACAGTGCTGCCATCGTTACGGTGACTCAGTCTTGTCTCAGAAATTGTGGTGGGCAGGACCTGACATTAATGAAAGACTCAGCATTGTAAAGATGCCCATTCTCCCAGAACCTCACATGTATTCCACGTGGACTATAACTCCAGCCAAAATCCCATTGAAAGCTTTTTGGGGAGGATTTGCTAAAACAATCATAAAATTTAACAGCAGCAACAACTATATGAGAATATCCAAGATGTATTGGGCAAAAATGAAAAGAAACGACGACGACTTACAGGCCAGATATTCAAGTATCCCATAACCTTAGTGAACGGTGTGGTTTAGCAGCGGAATAAGCCAGCAGCTTAGGGAACCAATAAAGACCCACATTCATGTGGAATTTTTATAGAATAAAGTTGACGTTACATCATCAGAGATGAAAGCATAGAAAATTTAATAAATAGTGTGGTGGCAACAGTGGCTAGCTGTATTAGAAAGTCACGTCCCTGTTTCAGACACCATAGCAAAATAAACTAGAGGTGCATTGAACGCTAAGGGGAAAGTACATCCTTGGGCCAGTGGAAGAGAGACTGGCGGTGGGGTCAGCTGTGGAAGGGCCCGGAGGCCGCGGTGAGGAGAGGGGCGTGGGAGACTCCGGGGCAAGGCCATGTGCAGGTGGGCAGGGGCTGGGCTGCAGCTAGAAAGCAGAGTGCCCATCACTGCCGGGGGCCACAGGAGTTGGGGGGGCAAAGAGAGCCCCTCTGGATCTGTCTGGGAGCACGGCCCTGCCGATGCCTTCATTTGGCTCTGCGGCTGGGGAGTGCGTGCAGCCCGAGGGACGCCACGTGACTGATCAGGTTAGACCTGACAGAGGGAGTAGTCGGAACGGTGCTCAGTTCCTGAGAGAGGGCCACCGGCAGCTCTGTTTGATTAGTCAGCCCTTGGGTAGACAAGATGTCCAATTTCATGGCCAAGGAGCCTGCGCGCCTCAGCCGAGGAGAGTGAGGCCCAGGCTCGCCATCCCCGCATGGCTGTCCTGGGCGCTCAGGACGTGGCCGACGCCGGAAGTCTCCTTAACGAGTGAAAGGTCTACGGGACGTGCGAGAAATAGCAGCGGCGTCAATTCAAAAAACAACGAAGGCTTTAACGCTGGAAAAAATCAGACTGTGGTGGGGCAGGGGCCGGAAGAGCCGCGCCCCAGGCGTGCACGTGTCTGCCCGGCCTGGTGCCCCGGCTTGCCGTCGTGGCGCGTGGCTAAAGGACGGATGTCGGGGTCGGGGGGGGGGCGCACCGACGACAAGCTGGGCTGCAGGGCTAGCGCGGGCGGAACTAGCTCGCTCGCTGCGCACACGGAGCGGAAAGTGATTCATCCGCTGAGCAGGTCTCAGTACTTCGTGTGCTCAGTGCTGTGCTGGGCCCGGGGTGCAGAGCAGAGACGGCCCCACCGCGGGGAGCTCCCCCGGGGTCGGGGGTGGGGCAGGTAAGGAAGCCCGGGCTTCCGCAGAGGGGCGTGAGAACTGCCCCTCACCACGCACCGGCCGCGCCTGCTGCGGTGGAACGAGGCGTCTGAGAGTTTAAAACCCAGAGGTGGTGCTTGGGCCGTGTGTGGCATAGGCCTGGATTTTGGCGAACTAGTGGGAATGTTCACTGCGAGTGGGAAACTCTGTTACCTTATGGGAGCACGTGAGGGGTGTGAACATACACCCGGCCCAAATGGCGCATCGAGTAGTGCCCGACAGCCCGCCTCAGAGGACAGCTCCTTCGCCTTGTGCTTTCCGGGGTCCTCTCTGAGGTCGCGGTCCTGGCACAGGACTTCGCAGGCCTCTGCTTAGGCCCTGCTCACTGGGCGCCGCTGCCCCAAGGAAAGAGCTCATGGCAAAGGGCGGGCACAGGCGGGAGAGGTCCAGAGAGAGGCTGAAGAAAAGGGCATTACACAGAGACAGTGCCCTGGGCCTCGCGGGAGACGAGCTGCTAAGAAAGAGAGGAGAGCACCCTAGAAGGGGCCGGGTGGTCTGGAGCCCGCCGGCCCCTGACTGTCGGGATCAAATACAGTGTGGTGTGTGGGGAGTTGTAAGTTGATGCGGATGTGAACACAACCAGTCCGTGTGTTTGCCGGGCTCTGTGGGGATGGGGGTGAAGATTACCTGCTAGCATTAAAATATTTTAATTTTTCAAGACTTGGACTTTCTTTGCGCTGACAAGCCGGTTAGAACTGTTGTCAGAGGGGCCTCAGTTGACTCTCATTTTCAGTCATGAATGGATCTCTGATCGCGGTTGGAAGGAAAAATCCGGGGTCCCCACTTCCTGGCTTGAGTGAACACAAATGTGACATTTTGCTTGATCAGAAGACCAAAGGTTGAACATAAACACAAATATACAGACACTTCCTCACCAAGGAGATGCTGAATTTTCATCGGTCGGGAGACGCACCAAAGCAGAATCAAGCGTGTTTGCAGGAATTAGTGAAAGATTCTGGTTATTTTATTTTCCCTGGTTTACGCCAGTCGCCAGGTCGCGAGCAGCAGCCGTTGCCTTCCTGACGCCTCGTCCTGTGTTGGGGTAACGCTTGCCCTTCGTCTGCATGCCTGGAGGTGCCGTCAGCCACAGCGTCCGGCCTCCATTGTAGGGCAGACTTTGTGACAGCGGCCCGTTGTGCCTGCACTCAGCGGGCGTCCGCGAGCCCCAGCCGGGCGTGGCACGGCGCTCGGAGGGACAGAAAGTTGGAGGGCGTGGTTCCAGGGCTGGGTGAAGGGATAGTCACAGAAGACACGTCTTTAACTTCCAGAGGTTTCTAATCTCGCCCAGGAAACACTATAGGCCCAGGCGTCTCAAAGACCTTCAGTGGCTCCCCACTTCTCCGCCGTAGAGTCCAGAGTCTTTACCTGCGTCCTCAAAATGCCCGGCAGCCTGTCCCCCACCATCACCAGATCCTCCCCACAGCCTGTGCTGGGTCTTTTGCCTTCCCTGGATGCTGTGCTCTTCCCTCCCTCTGTGCCTCTGCCCCTTCTGTCTGATTTGCTTCCTGCCCATCCTTCCTTTCACTGGCTGGCTGGTGAATGTCTTCACTTCCGGTAAGACCAGCTCATCTGGTCCCTCTTTGTGAGACTGCCTTCTTGGAGGTTTCTAGATTTTTTTCTGTGAGGTTGGAGTGTTACCAGATAAAAGATCTAAAAACTGTCCTTGGGTTAGAACCTCTTCCACTGCTTCCAGGTCTGTCCACCCACCACCACAGGTGTAAGCAAAAGGGCCTGGGTGCAGCAAAAGATGGAAAGATCTATTTTAACCACCAGAGCAGAGTGGAGGCAGAGGAGGAGCCGGCAGCAGCAGGAGCCCGCGGGGCCCAGAGGCCTCTGCTGCAGGCCCTGCCGGGGGCAGAGTCAAGCCTTGGGTCCCGGGGGCTCTGACGGAACAGAGCGCGCCCACGGAGCAGACGGCCGCCCGGCTCCGGCCCCTTCCCAGCAGCCTCCTTGCTCGGGACATCGGGCGAGCTCGCACCACGGCACTGTGCGCTGCTGTCCCTTCTTTCTTGGGCGGTGCCAGGTGTCAGGGGCAGAGTTCAGCCCCTCTGCACCCGCCACTCCAGCGGGGTGGGCATGACAGGTGTGGGAGCTGGGGAGGGCGAGGGAAGCTGGAAATCAGTGAGTGTGGGCGGGGCCCCGGAGCTCCGGGTGGCGGGCCCAGTCCGCCTGGGCCTGGGTGCTCTGACCGTCCCGGCGCCAACCCGACGCCTCCCGCCAGCAGAGCTCGGTGGGCTGGTGCAGAAGTGGAAATCAGAGGCCTGGAATGATCCCAGGGTGGGCTTTTTGGGGCAGGTGCAGCAGCAGAGGTCTAGCATGAAAAGCCAGTTGGAGGTTGGGGCGGAGGGTGATTCCAACCTTTTTTTGGAGCTTCTGCCTCCCAGGAACCGCACAGATGACGAAGGGAGAGAGGCGTGGTGCCTGCTTCCTCCCCAGGCCTTAGGAAAACACGGCGTCGTTCTTTTGGCCACACGCGTGCGGATCCACAGGAGAGGGGACACTGACATGAAGGGGATGGGCACTGTTGAGAAAGGGTTGTCCCCCATGTTACCACGGCAACACTGCACAGTCTACAGTGTTGCCAGCATGCGGTTGGCATTGCTGCAGACACCCCAGCAAAGGATGTTTTTGCCACGGGACTTAATGTATAGATGGAACATACTTAGCCCTCAAAGAACCGCGATCGCTTCTTGGAACTTGTGAGGGAAAATGATCAGAAAAAGGGGGGAAGCCCGAGAGAGCAGTACCTGGGTGCAGCTGAAGAAGCTGGCTGGGCCGCCCACAGAGGCACAGCTCGTGAGAGGTGCCGGGGGGCCTGAGCTGCCGGGCCCCCTTCCCTGTGCGTGAAAGATCCGCAGTCGGTCACACAAAGCGACGCGATGAGCTGGGATGTGTCATCTGATTCAGTGGCGCCGTGGGGCAGAGGGCGTCGGGGAGCAGCTGGGATGGAAGAGCCCCAGGAGGCGGGGGTCACAGAGCGGAGGTGGTCGGACGCTAGAGGGGCTTCCCGTCTGGGTGTGGCTTCCAATGTCGGTATCTCCGGTGAAGGCTGGTGGAACTGAAGCCATCGGGGAGTTGGGGAGGGGAGTTCCCATGTCCTCTTTAGGAACACTGCGATCACCTAGTGATGCCAGGACTTGGGCTGCTGAGGTCGAGGGGGAGACAGCTGGCAAAGCCGTGATCCACGTGGAAGCAGGTGAGACGCATGAGCCTCAGAGGGGTCTCACTAAGGCGGAGGCACGTGGTCCCCCGTCTGCGTCTGTGGGACAGGGCGGATCTTACGCTAATTTAACTGGGTCACTCTGCGCCCCGCCCCCCAAGGGGCAAATGCCTGCGCTACATGTGACTCTGGTGGAAAATCTACAGGTGACTTTGGTGCCATAATTGGGACTTACTCCCATGATTTCCACTTTGATATTAAATAAGTTTTCTTTTATGAGACATCAGTCAGTAAATAGAACAGAATGTATGGTTAAATAATTAAAATTATTTTCATCATTACAATTATAATTTGCCTTGCCATTTCAAACCAAATATCCACTTATCTTTCGTGAAATTTTGCACGAAATCTATTATTCAAGAGTGCAGAGATGATTTTTTCTTGGTTGGGTTAAACATTTTTATGGATTAGATATGAATTCAGTAAAAATAATTGAATTAAATTGGATGGCATGAATTATTCATGACCTATAATTTCACATCAGTTCTAGCATAAAAATAAAGCTACTGGTTTATGTGCTGGGAAAATGTATCTTATTATTTAAAAAGGTATTGAACATTTGTTATTTTGGAAGATAATTCACTTTTTGATTAAACAGAGATACCAAAGGGTCAGTCTGAAAGGACGTGTACAGTTGGGACCGAGACTTTGGTAGTCACCACCTTCCCCGCTTGGTGCACCACTGGGCCCTGGGGGTTCCAGAGTCTCTACCTTCTATATGGTGAAGGCAAGTCCACTGATTTGCTCGAACACTCTAGGGAGCAGTAAAGGCGGCCAGGCGCTTCCTCGGAAGAGCAGAGGGTCCTTTCTGGCTGGGCCTGTCCTCTCTGGCTGGGAGGGCCTTTATCTACCCGGGACACTTCCCCTTCCTGGGGCCTTCTCCCCTTCCTGACTGCACCGGAAATCCTCGCCAGGGGACCTGCGCGTGCGCCGCTGGGCGACCGCCGGGGGGGCCGGACACCTGCCCCTGCGCCCGTCAGCCTGGCCCAAAGCGGTTCTCCTTGGAAACCGGGGAGCAGCCGCTCCGCTCCCCGGGAAAGCCAGTAGTTCCGGACGTGCTCGGTCGGGCTCGGGCACCTCCGTGCGTGGCCTGGGGCCCTGGGGCCGCGCGCGCGCTCACGAAGGGGCGAGCAGCTGGCTCGCTCACAGGCGACGGGACACACCCTTGCCCCTTCTCTCTTGCTGGTGAGACGCGCACAACCCACGTGACGTGGCACGCAGCAGCAGCAGCGTGGCCTGAGTGTGTGCGCCCCAACCCCTGTGCTCCGTGGTCACCCCCTTACGAGTTTCTGGGCAACTGGAAGTGTTGGGGTGCGTTTCCTGTGAGCACGATGACTGGGGATGGCCACTGGCATCCTCGGGGATAGAGACCCCACCCCCACCCCTGCCCCAGCCGCAGTGGCTGCTTTGTGAAGAGACTTGGCTGTTCTCTCTCAAAGGGTAACGCCTTTGCCGGGGGGACGCCAGTGCCGGCCCGGCCTCTTTGCTCGGTGAGACCAGCGACTGGCTTTTGATCCTGCCGGGGTCGTCCAGATGCGTTGAACTGTGACGTGTGTGAGTGTCATTGCAGAGTCTAGGGCGTTAGGATTGTTCTCTTACTGCGGGGGTGGGTGGAGCAAGGCTCCATGTTGGCGCGGGGATCGCTCCCCTCAGACATTCTTCAGTGGGGAAGGAATTAGGTAGGAATGGCCCGCTCTGTGGACGAGGAGTTTCCCTGGGAGTTCGGCTCAGCGTCACTGTGCACGAGCGACTCTGAGGGCTCCTTTGCTATGACACAGGGCGGCCGCGGAGCCCGTGACAGCGCGAGGCTGTCCCTCTCGCGGTGCTTTTGACGGCACAGAAAACAAGAGTCAATTCCGGCGCAGCCAAGATGCATTTTGCAGCGGCTGGAAAGAAACTGGCATTCTTCTAGGGGGCCAGGAAATTGTCTTTGAGTCTTTGAGACGCACAGAAAGCCAACGACACCTCAGAGGAATAGCGTTCGCAGGTTTTAGACGCCGCAGATGCCAGCGGTGCTAAAGCCAGGATGTAAAACCTTTCTTACAGGGCCTCTAAGAATCCTCAGTGCGCTTTTATTAGCAGGCTGAGCGTGTGTCTAGAAATGTTAATGGTCTGTGGAGCAAGCTCAGCTTGTTTTTGCAAACTACAGAACTATAAAAGTTACCAGAAAGGACACTCATTCTCCACCCTTCCTTTGTTCCCGGTTGCTTCTGTGTAATAATAGAGTGCCTCTCCTGTGCTGGCTTCTGAGGGCGCAAGGTCAATCCGAGGTGCGGCCTCCTCCCCAGAAGCTTGCCATCCAGTCTGGGGAGGCCTGCCCCTGGCTGTCGGCAGTTCTGGGAAGAAGGTGATGGCGAGGCAAATAAAGCACAAATTAAATGGAAATTTAGCACAGAAGAAATTACTTCTGGCTGATGGGATCAAAGAAAGCTACACAGAGGAAGAGTGGAAATGGTATTTAGCTGTTTTCAAGAACATGCAGGCTTTGGGCAGGTAGCAATTAGCTTGCAGGGAGAGGGGAGGGAGCGGTGCAGGAAGGCACCCTCGGAGGCGGCAGAGCGGCATTCGCTGGGACGGGAGTGGCGCAAACGGGGACAGAAGAGTCTCAGGAGACCCCCCTGTCTGCCGTCCTGGTCGTTCAGATACATCATTGGTCATTAATAAAGGTTCGGACTCTGGTTCTCGCCTTTTGAGGTGCTCCAGAAAGTCCTGGGAAGCTTGGTGGCCATTCTGGCGCTGTGGGCCCCTGGGTTGGAAGGTCCCAGAGAGCCGCTGCCCCAGGCCTGCATCTGCCCACAGCCTCCGAGATGCTGGCTGTGGGTCCCCCACCGGGCGGCGTGGGGTGCCCAGAGCAGGAGGGGGATGGAAATTACTTTTCTAAGAAGTATAATCCCCAAATCTCCTCTTAAGTAACGACAATAACATATTTTATTTAATTTTCTATTAATGGAAAAACCAGTTATACTAAATGAAAGCAAATGACTGGTAAAGAAGATTTGAATGATGTTTATAAACCTTTTATATGAATTTTGATTGAGTTTTTTGGTCTCCTAATTGATTAATAAAGGGAAGCATGGTGAAGACTGACATGTGTTACATTTTATCATGGTTCAGATACGTGGAATTATTCCCACCTTGCCAATAAAATCCTCAGGGCTGATTGCTGTTTCTGATGTGAGCGGTGCCTTTTGAGGCCACGCTGCTTGCCCTGGTTGGTCTATAAAGAGGGAATCTGACTCCAGGAAGTGAGGTCTGAGGTCTCCCCCTCACCACACACCCGGCCTTGGGGCGGCTCACCCCCCTGGAAGACGCCAGCGCCCACAGCCGGGCTGCACGGCGGGCCTCTGCTGGGCGTTTTTGTAGGGAGTCTCTTAGTGGGCCGTCTGGCCCCCAGCCGGGGCCTGGCTGTCCGCGTGTGGAGGCCTCACCCTCCGTGGTGACCAGCGTCCGCCTGCCAGCGGCCCCCGGGCTCGTCCGAGCTCCTGACCAGAGAGCCTGATTAGAAAGCCTCTGCCCGCCAGGCACGCTCCTCCCGTCTCCCCGTGGGGCGCCTCCCCGCGCACCCCCAGGCGCGTGATGGGATGCGCAGACCGCCCACACCCCTGGAGTGCTGTGCTCCGGCTGGAGAGGCCGGCGGGTCAGCAGAGTCGTGGCGAGGGCGGGGCAGAGCCAGCGGGCGCAGCGCGTCCTTGGCGAGCGGTCACGACGGGCCCACGCGGAGGGGCGAGGAGGCCTTGCCATTTACGCTGCCCGGGCCCGCGCAGCAGCTTCGCGCACGGCGTCTGCCTCGGACCGAGTCCCGCGAGAGTGCCCAGAAGCTTCCAGCTGCTCCGGGAGACGCCTTCGAGCCGCTCTCCATACCGCGGACCGCAGAGAGGGCGCTTGGAGGGCGCCTCGGCCCCGCGGAGCTCAGTGCGGAGCATCCTGTCCAGGCCGGTCGGGCCTCACGGCCGCTCTGTCACGTGTGTCGTCGACCCGGGGCAGAAGTGGAGGCTCCCGGGAACCCCACTTGGGTCGGGCCCACGGCTGGGCCCTCCTTTGCTCTGCCCGACTTCCCTGCTCGGGGGCCTGACTGGGTCTTCGGGTTCCCCTCCCACCCCCAGGAGAACGAGCGTGTTAGGTGCAGGGGCCTGAGCGCAGACCTGGCACCTGCCTCCGCCGTGCGGCTCTTCAGCCGGAACCCATCCTCGCCTTGGCCTCATCACGCCCGGGGAGAAACCCCGCGGCCAGGGCTCTTGCGGGGCTTGCGTGAGAAAGCGGGAGTAAAGCAAGGAGCACTTGCGTGAAGTCCTGGACGTGGCGCGTGCCCGGGAAGCCACCGCGCCGGTCGCCGTGGACGCCTCGGAGCCGGAGCCTTAACTGCCCGCTCAGCCCGCCCCGGAACCGCCTCTGCAGTTGCGTCTCACCAGACCCGTGTCCTGACCGACGGGCAGCGCCTTGCCGGCGCCAGCTGGCGGCCCGCATTGCCCGGCCTTTCTGTCACGGCTTCCCCGCGCGTCTCCCGGGCTTCCGGCGGTCCGTCGTGATGACCGCCCAGGAGATCCGGGGACAGCTCAGCTCGTGTGCTCCCGGGTGGCCGGCGCTGAGCTCCTGCGGAGGCGGTGCCCCCCTGGGGACCGGTGTGCTCCGCCCCGCTGGTGGGAATGGGAACGGGGACCATCCCCGGCGCCCGCGGCAGCCTTCTGCCCAGGCGGTGGCCACGCGGCCTGGCCACGCGGCCTGTCCACGCGGGTCTCGCGCACCGTGTTGCTGTCGGCTTCGGCTCTGGCCCCGGAGCTTCATCTCTGCAGTCTCTGGTCCAGCTTTACTCATGCGGTCAGCCCGGGCCGGGCCTGGCAGTGCAGAACCAGGCCCGAGGAGATGGCCGGACAGAGCAGTTGGACCCGACGTGGGGGCGGAGTGTGATGCGCCCGCTTTCGCGTGTGTTGGGTGGGTGCTGCTCCGTGCGGACTGCAGTGCAGGCTTTCTGGCGGGCCATGCCAGAGCCGCGCTGGGCTTCTGCTTCGGAGGCGGGCTGTCAAGCCAGAGCTGTTGCTAGGGGACTAGCCCAGGCCTTCCGCGTGCATATGCGGCTATTCCATTGAAATTTCATGAACGTCTGACCCACCAAGCTTCACTTTCCGGTGAAGAGGAGAATAGAGTGGGGGTTATGACAACGTTTCCTCCTTTTAGAACTCGCTACTGTCTCAATTCCACTCTTTTAATCGAAAACTCCGTTTTTCTTTCCAAAAGGTGCCCGATGAGCTGCCCCCAGCTGCCCACCTCTTGGGCCAGGCCCTGGCAAAAGCACCTCTGTCTCTGGGGCTTGTCTTCCTCCGGGGGAGGCCAGGGATGAGTGGAAATAGGTCCCTCTGAGTTTGAACCACTGAAAAGCAAATCTCTAGAGGACAAAAGACACTCCACAGCTTACCTGCTGCTTATTTTCCCTCCGCCAGTTCCCTTCTACCTTCAGGTGCTTTCTTGCTCAGCTGTGTCCTAGGTCGGGAGCACCCACCCCTGTGCTGGGAAACAGGCAGTCGGCTGGTGTTCGTGGGTTCCTGGGTGCCGTCGGCCTGGTTAAGGAACTGCACCGGGCATTTATGTGCTGCCCACACACAAGTCACCCCAGGAGTCGGCGAGGCCCGCAGGAAGCGTGTGCCACACACAGCCAACCTCCCCCTCCCAGCTTTCAGCCAAGGGCGTGTAGGCTGGGACGCGTGAAACTGCCGTTCTTGTGAGCGAGAGTCCAAGACCGACACTGCGGTGGTCCAGCCCCTCGCACGTTGGTGCCCACCCAGGCTTTGCAGACAGGTCTAGCATCGCCTTGGGCCGCCCCGGCATGTTTCACAGGCATGAAAACGACAGCTTTTCACGGCTGCATAACTAATCAGGCAGAAATACGCATGTTTACGTGTTACTCTGATCACAGAACCCAAAAGCCAGGAGCGGCCTCGGGCTGAGTGGCAGCCCTGTCTCTGCACGCGGGCAGCGAGGCATGGGGGCAGGGGCTTGGCGGCCCGGGCTGGCGTGGGGCTGTGCGGCTTCTGTCACACCGAGTCCCGGCTCCGGTTGGTGGCAGCCGCCGGCTCTCAGACCTGGGACCGCGCCAGGGCTGGCGTCCCGACACGGGCTCACGGGGGCCTGCGCTTCGGATAGACAGAAACGCTGAGGGTGCTGGGGGGCGTCGGGAGCCCCTCTTCCTGGGGGCACCTCCTCCTCAGGACCTTGAGGACCATGGCGCCGATCCATTAACGGCACAGACGAGCCGGCTCTTAAGCAAACACAGCGTGTGATGGTTTAGAGG
>PVIJ01001825.1:0-113138 GCA_004024925.1 Scalopus aquaticus
CACGCACACTCAAGGTACTGATGGCCGGGGCTTGATCAGCCCCCGGAGCTTTGAGTCCATGGAGTTTATTGGAGCTTCACTGCTTGGTCGTGCCTGGTTGTACCCCTGGCCGTGGACCTGATCTCCAGCTCCCTTCAGAGGTCAGGCTGATGTCGCATGGCCTGAAGCCCTGACTCTCTAAATCACTTGGAGATATTGTGACTCATGGAGCTGGGCCCCTGGAGGGTCTTGACATCAATAATCTAGAGACTCATCATGAGTAACAGAGATGCACCTACCATTTGGCAGATGGCAAGAATTTAGAGACCACCTCCCAGGAACCTAGGACAAAGACCAACTGAATTCTTTGTTACACAGCAAGAGCTGTTTATTCAGTTCCAAGAACCAACTTTTAGTTTTGTCGGTATTATCACTGTACGCCCTGAAATTGTTTGTTCCCAATAGTTTGCATTATTGATTCTGTTTCTTTGTTATCTCTTAGCTCCTGCTCTTTATTTTCTTTATTTGCACCTGTTGGGGTATCCTAAACTTCTTGGACAAAATTTTCTCTAGAGTGAATTTACATTCTGACTTAAGTTAGGTTGTATTTCTTATGTATTTCTTATCAAAATTCTTCATGCTATTTAAAATTTCAGTGGGCAGACTCATTTTACTTGGAGTTTTTATTACTCTCTCTTCCCCTAGGTGATCATCCCTACTCTCTGTCTCTCTCTGGGAGACAGTCTAGTTGGCTTTTCCCAAAACCCTGCTTCCCCAACTAGAGCCAGGTTTTGTTCAAGGTCATTTGAAGATATCACATCTCTCAATAAAAGAGCTTGATCTCATCCTTTGGGTATTATCTTGGTAGGTGAAAAATAATACAGTAACGACCCCTTTGACAATTCACGTATCCATCTCAAAGTTTGCTCTTTATATGTGATGCTGAAGGGACACTACAGACCAAGGGTAGGCAGTGTACACATGCTTCTGGAATAATGCAGGTCATCTTTCATTTTTGTGTTGTATACAAATATCATTTAGTAGAATTAGTAGAATATTTGTGCAATGATTATTTCTCCTTCCTCTCTAGGACTGCAGCTTCCTATAAAGTCTTAATCCCATAGGGTAGGTTACATTATCCTTTCCCTTCCAGAGAGCGCTGGCCCAATCCCTGTCTCAAACCATGAAGCTTCTCATCTTTAGCACCTCCTAGCTACCTTGGTCCTCTCTCCTGGACACAGCACATGTCTTTGTTGCATTTCTAGTCAAATGAGGGTCACCTTTGTCCAGAAGCCCAGAATGTCTCTTTGGTTTCCTATTTTCCTGTGATTGCTATGTGTTTGATGTAGAAGGACTTCCATAAATCATTGCCTCACTTTGCCATCTTGCAGGAAATCATCTTTTCTAGAAAAGTAATTTCTGTGTCCTCTGAAGACATTTGGTTTTGTGATATTTGTCGAAGTGAAATTAAGTAAAAGAGCCATTTATTTAAGTCCCAACAAAATCTGATATCCACATTTCAGCTCATCGATCATAAGAAATGACCAAATTAAGAAAGTAACTCATCTTGCCATAGCAGCAGCCTTCGTTTAATTTCATTTTCTGAAAATTATCAGTGTTCAATTTTCATTTTCTGGGAAACTTTAATCAGATAAGTGTCTTCTAACAATAACTTTTTGGTGTGCTTCCAAAGGATTTGGGCATTATCTTGGCAGGTGAAAAATAATACAGTAATGACCCCTTTGACTATTCGCCTATCCATCTCTAAGTTTGCTCTTTATATGTAATACTGAAGGACACTACAAACCAAGTGTAGGCAGTGTACAGATGCTTCTAGAATAATGCAGGTCATCTTTCGTTTTTGTGTTGTATCCAAATATCATTTGGCAGAATTACCTGAGTTGAGTTTATTGTGGGTTTCGTCCTTAACCTTTTGTGACTAATATGCATTCACTTTCTTATGAATACCTATTATGCTTCTTTGAAATTGTGAAAAACAAATTGTAACATGAATCTTGGGTAAGATGTTTCAAACATCTTTCCACTTATGGGAAGTATCTCTAACATTTTATGATCTCAAATCTGCATAGCACAATCAGCTCATTTATAATTTGTCACTTATAAATGTTCATACATTATTCATTGAATTAAAAGGGCAGAACAGTTTCCATTGTTCCATTTATGTTAAGCATGTCATTTTCTGTTCAGTTGTTTTTCTCCTTAGCTTCAGAATTTGACAATCATCTTGTTGTTTTACCTGCTAACCTCACAAATCCAATTACAAGTTCTGTAGGAAAACAAGTTTTCGATAATTTTCTTGAGGAAAGGAGAGTTTTCTCTAGTATATATTATGTGGCATAAGTATTATTATACAGTGAATGTTTTAAAAAATCACTAATAAGATGTGGTGTTTAACCTGCATTTTCTAAACTGCTAAGTTAAAGTGTGTGGTGGTGACTTCAAAACCTGGTGTCTCCCTCTGGAGAGTGCATTGTCAACAGGGAAAACAACCATCACATTGGTTCTTGGGAAGACCAGAAAGCTTGCTCTTTTTTTATACAAAGCACAGACAGATTTGGGGTGTATATAAACAGTTATACATGTGTGGTATTAAAATTCCATATGGGATACTGATTAGGAACAAAATATCAGGAAATACTCCTTGGAAGGAGGTGATTAAAAAAAAAGTCGGAAAACCTGCTTTAAAAAATTATAAGGAATAAGACATATTTTGTTGTGTTCGTGTATGATATCCAAGCTTTTACAAATTATGGAAAAGAAGTACTTATGGAAAGTTTATGGTAGGTATACCTCTGGACTTCACTCTTAGAAAGTCAGTTTCCATGCATGAGTCTTCTTATGTGTATTTGTACATAAACGTTCTTCACTTTGGGATTGTTGTTGCTATTGTTTCTCAAGAATGAGAGTGCTTGTTAGCTTGTGACAATTTCCAAATTATGCTTAAAAAGAGGCTTTTGATTCTAGGAGAATTGGAATTAGGAATTCTATTAGGAAAATCAGTGGGAATATGGAGATTATCTATCTATCTATGTAGTGTCATACAGTAGTTTGCTAAATCTTTTGTAGTACTTTTTGGTGTCTTTGTAAGGCATATAGTTTTCACACAAAGCAAATAAAAATGCAAATGGATCCAGCTGCATGTTTTTTTGTGAATTGTGATCATTTAAACAGATCATTCCGTCTTTTTGATAGCAAGTGCAAAGTTAGTAAAGTGATTAATTGTATTTATATGTATATATAATTAGACAATATGTGGATATATCACAGGCTTTTAATAGTAGTTTCCTATTTTTTGAAAAAAAAAAATATATTACATCCCTCCCATTGGGATGAAAGTCTTAGTCTGAAAATGAGGCTGGGGGGAGGGCTGGAGGGTTGGGTGCCCTTGCCTGCACCCTCTGCTTATGGGTGCTATAGGTGGGGTCTTCCAGATGGACACTTTTGAATTTCAGTTTCTCCAAAATCCCCAAAAATGCCGAGGGGAGAGAACAGATCCTGCACTTGGCGTTATTGCAAGACCGGACTGAGGCGCCCAGCTGGAGTGGAATCACCTCTGGTTAGGACCTGTGGCCCCGGAGGCAGCAGCTCAGCTGCAGCAAGCTCTTCGGTCCCTGCAAAAGCATTCACCTGTCCATCGGGGGTTCCCTGTGCTCTGGGGATCCTCGAGGACCATGGCAGCCAGGAAGGGAACCTCCCTGGTTGCTGAGTGACTCCCCATGGGGGCTGGGGATGGACTCCTCCAGCCCCTGGGGAATCCTGACACTGAACAGCTTCCTCCAGGTGCCCGGCAAGTGGGGTTTTAGGTCATTGACACAAAAACCACAGCACCTTCCAGTACCCCTCATTGGCCCCTGCTTGAGGAAGCACAAAGATAACACAAAAAGATGCCCCTGAGCAAGCACAGAAAATTATGTCACACAAAGGGATCAAGAAATTAAGGGTGGGGCCTCCCTGGTGGCGCAGCGGTTGAGCACTGCGCTGTGGAGCTGTCGGCAGTGGCGATGCGAGTTCGACCCCCAGCCAGGGAGAATCCCACATGGTGCGGCAGACCTCTCCTGCCTCGCCCGCTGCTCCCCTCAGCAGTGTATTTCTGATCTGCCTGTTCTGCTCCCCGCTCTGTCTCTGGTGAACCCTCTCACCGCCCCACGCCTCTGGCCTGTACCCCAGCTTGTATGTATAAATAAATAAATCTTTAAAAAAAAAAGAAATTAAGGGTGAAACACAGAAATGAAGATGTCTTCTATTATAGGAGTCTCTCAGTCAAGTAGAATTGAAGAGAGAGATAGCTCTTTTTTTTTTTTTCATGTGTCAAGGATGGATAATTAGGGCACAGAAGAAATTTGCTGAGATTTTCAAAAAGTGAGCTGAAAAGGGCCGTGGTCATTCACGAGAACTGACTATAAATGTGGAAGTTCAAGCGGAAAAAATCACTAAAGGAAATGGAAGACTTCGCACAGGGGAGGCCGGGAGTCCACCCCTCAGAGGTGGGGCGCGTCCCTGAGGGAAAAGGGGAATGATGACAGAAAAATGATCATAAATGCCAGAGCAAAAGTCTCCTAAACTGAGGAAAAGCGTAAATCAGTGGGTTGAAAGATTCACTGCCTCTCGCAGCAAGGAAGGTTCCTAGGCACATTTTGGCAACCGCACATAATGAAAAAGCTTTTTAAGCCTCTGCACAGGATTAAATAACCTGCAAAAACAAGATAAATACGTGGAGCATTGACTGACAATAATGGAGAGTAGAAGGCAGCAAATCAGCGTCTACACAGAGACCAGAGAGAAGAACCCACTCAAGCATCTGTGTGGCCGGAATATTCATGTCTGTGTTGAAGATGCACTTTAGAGGGGAAGGATTAATAGAATATATAACCTGTGATATTTATTTGTGAAAACCACTCCAAAGTATGCTAATCATAAATATATCACTATCCAGAGGACTAGATAAGAGGAGAAAAGGAATGAAAAGAGGTGTCTTGATTATTGAATCAAAATTAAAAATGATAATAAAAATGCCCAATAAGGACCCTGGAGAAAAAGAAATAATTACAGTTACGAAGCTATTGGTCAGTACATGGGTGATCTTAGCAAAGGTGGGACTTAGGAGGGGCTGTGATTTCTGAGGAGAGTGGGCAACGAGGAGCACAGAGGAGCTTGTGTTTAGGCAGCGGGTCGATGGAGGAGCAAGTGTATTTGTGTGAAAGAGGAGTTTACAATGGCTCAGTCTGAAGGCAATGATAGAAAAGAATAGGTTGATTTGCAATAGTTGTCAATTAAACTGGGAGGTTAGAAAAGCAGGATAAAATATTCAAATTCACAAAGAGCTAAAGAAATGAATGATTTGACCAAACCATCAAAGACTAGGGAAAGTTATAAGTTGAAATAGCAAGGATAAGGGACCATAGGACCAAGTAGAACTTTGATACATTAGATGTGAGCAGGTTGAGTTTTCCTATCAAAAGTCATGGAAAAATCTATGTTTAACTGCAAAATCAAGTAGTATATTATTTACAGGGGTAAACAATGCACGTTGGCCCCTAAAGGTGGCTGAAAGTCATCTCTACAAAATAGCAAAAATGGCACCTGAAATTTTAAAACATTTTAAATGTTTAGCAGAATACACACAAAAATAAGGATATTCTCAAGGTCAAAAGTGAAGAGTAAGGAAGCAGGCAATGGGCACTGAAGCAGGGGCTGCCCTGAGGCTATTTGAAAAGCCTTGTTACCTGCAACTCGCAAACTATATCCAGATTAGAAGAGTTGGCCATGCAGAGTGTAGAACCGGGACCTCCTCCTTCCTACCTTGCTAAAAGGCAAATAATTTACCAGAACAATCTAAAAGCAATCCCTTAATATTTTCTGATATCTGCTCCAATGAGGCCAGACTTGAAAATCTATTTGTAGTTGCAAAAACCCAATAAATACTGACTGTGCATAAAGATGAGGAGACAACATTAATGTTGTCTTGTTTGTGAAGTAGCAAAATGCTGAGCCAGTGTCCCTATTGATACCATATCAAGGAAGAACCACCCTTCAGCGAATCAGCAGGGAAAATGTTGGATTCACAAACATTCAATACTCTGGGAATTGATGCAGCTGATCGGAGGAGTAGGCAGGGTTGATATTTCTTAGCCTGGAGGCTGTGCATGATTGTTCGAGAAAAGCAAGAGGCATGTGACATCAAATGCAAGCCCACTGATGATGTGATGACACGTATATGTGAAAGAACTTGACGATGATGGAAAAGACTGTACTAGTAGTTAACATGAGTCACCTGAGAAAGGTGGGTGAGGGATTTTACCAACCTTTTGTATTTAGAATTATTTCACAATTAAAATGTATTGTTCTTTTATATTTAAAAAGGGACATGAAAATTTTAAGTAAGGAGGAATTTGGATGGTGGTAGATTGAGCAGTAATGTGAACTTCCTCCTTACAGCTAAATTAATCATCCTCACTGCTTTTTAAGTATCATTCCTAAAAAATGTTATCATTGAAACTCCATTTTTCTGCATATTTTCCAAATGTGAGAAGAAGAAAATGCCTCCTGAAATTCCATGTGGGCCTAAAAAATGAGAAGCAAGGTGTCTTTTATTCCTCCCTATTAATGTCTTTTGGTATCTTCCCAGAGAGAGAGATTCTGATTTCGACATTGATTCTTGAGCTCTTTAATTAGAAGTTAATTAGACATGGTACAAATTCTAGTTGCAAATTCCTTTATGAGTACTCATGCCCATAGAGCAAGTATAAGAAAAATAATATGCTATGTTTAAATATGTAAGTGTAATAACAGATTCCTGGAATGAATGTGATAGAGCAAGGAGTTGAGCTAGCTTATTAATACAATAGTATTGATCATTAATTCCATTAATTAATAATGTAGCTATGTTATGTTAATGGATATTAATGTATGTATGTATAGCTTGGTGCAGAATCCAATTTCTTTGCTTGTTTATGTTGTCCAAAGCACATTCATATTTAAACTTTTAAACTTTAGTTTAATTATGCTTAGTTTAATTATGCTTATTACATAGCTTTATAACATGGTCTGTACATAAAGAAATTTTATCTTTTTAAAATACAAATTATACAAAAATAGTCTTTCTGTGTCTACAGTAATTCTATAAGTAATGATGACTTTTAGATAATACTAAGTAGTGGATAATGAAGAAATATTACCACTCAAAATGTTTCACATTTTCATCGATGTTTTTCTGATTGTTTAAGATGTATTGGTTAGCTATGTTCTAGCTGACGTGTTTGAAAATTGACTTTTTTATAAAATGTCACTGAAGTTTCCTGTGGGCACCTCATTCTGTATGATAATGGCTAAAATTCATACACTAACAAACAAAGGAAATACTATGAAATAAATCATAGCTCCAGATGCCAATGTGGCCGTCTCTCTCTTCCTCCAGGTGGCGTTCACAGTGCTTTTTGATTTGGAAGCTCTCCTGAAGATATGGTGCTTGGGATTTACTGGGTACATAAGCTCCTCTCTCCACAAATTCGAGCTTCTCCTCGTAATTGGAACAACTCTTCATGTGTATCCAGACCTTTATCATTCTCAGTTCACATACTTTCAGGTAATACAGATAATGCCTATTTGTTGGTAGAGTTTTTTTCTTTCTAGAGAAAATTCCAGTCACATTATAACAACTATATGTAATTATATGCAATAGTAGTATATATTTATTATATAGTAAATACAAACACACTAGACTTGATGGCATCTTAAATACTGAAATCAGCGCATTCATAAATTATGACCTTGTTTTTAAAAGTCCTGAAAATTCACAGGAATAAATGGAAATGGTTCTACATACGTTCATACATTAGCAGAGTGTGAAGACATCCACCTTGATGTTAGCTGTCTGTGCACACCTATCCAGTCTTCTCCAGAAGAAGCTGACACATACTTTAAAGAGTAGGAATATGAATTCAAGTCATAATGTAGATCTCCCTTCTCAATAAACCCAAGTATCTCTGCTCAACAATGACTTACAATTGAAGTAATAAGAATTTATAAAACTTATCTTTACAGCTTATGTCATTTATTATTTGTAAACACCTGTTACTTCCTTTGTGATGATTAAATAACTGTACCAAAAATTATTACTTGTGATATCTATTTTTCAGGTATGATATACTTAATCACATTACTTTATAATTGTTCAGTAAACAAAAGTAATTCTCAGTCATGTTTTTTGTAATTGTTGAATAATAACACTGCAGTCATTGTTCTTTTAAATGCTTTGTTCAAAATGATACAGATATCATGTTTGATGCACAAAAATTTTTAAAAATCTCAGTTACTCATCTTCCTGAGTCAAAATTGAATATTTACGTAATTTACTATAGAAACATCAGAATATTCGTTGCTTTCTGATTAGATACCTTCAAATAGATGGAGGGGGAATGGCAGTAGACTTTAAAGAAGTAATTCAGAGAAAAGTATTTCAGCTCCTTCGATGAGAAAAAATGCATTCCAACTTCGTAAAAGTTACTTGGTGGTGGTACCAAAACCCTCCTTTTCAGGACAATATTAACTACAGCTCCACGTCACCGCCTGAAATTCGATACTTCTCTCCACCTGAAGGAAAGGACATGAGAACATAATACACACAAAAAGAAAAGAAAAAAAAACCACCCCGCAAGCACAGATGGAGAGCTGACCCCCAGTAATCTCAGCCAGCCACCCTGGAACCCCACCCACCCACCCAGGTCTCTTGGTCCAACTTTCAGCCTGTCAGCCTCTCTGGACATAAAACCACTCTTCCGTTGCATCACATCCTGGGCGTGGTTCTCATGTGTCACTAGACTGTGGCTCGAGCCATCCTCATGTCTCAAACTCTTGCAACAAAACGTGCTTCCCGGACACGCTTGGCCACTGCTTTGCACATTCACAAGCACTTGGTACCTATGTGGAGACTTGCTATACATAATGACTGAAAATATGCCTGATAATCACTACGGGATCCTTTTCACAAATCTATTCAGTCAGTCATTTTAGGAAGATTATCCATGCCTATTTCAGCAAAAACATATCCAGGACCTAAAATTCTTCTAGTTTCTCATAGATAAGTTTTCAGTGAAAAGGTAGCTCAGAACTCTGTGCAAAGATAGTCATTCTGGAATATGAGAGGAAAAAAGGAGTTGTTGAAGGGGTAAACCTTTGAGGCACAGTTTACCAAGTTATATACAAATCTGAGTATAAAATAATGGTATGATGAATTTGTAATAACTTAGAAATGTGTTTTAATTAGTTGCAAAACAATATAAAATGACATAACATGAATAGCTTCTAATATGTATTTTGTATACTATTCATACATGTTCTAGATAACATACATAGGTGTGCTACGTATGTATATAAAATTCCTATAAATGCAAAACTGAATGGAGAGACATAAACCAGATTACTACAAATTATTAATAGTCATCATCTCTTGTTTTCTGCAAGTCTGTTTTCCACTAAATATTCAAAACTAACGTATCGCTTTAACCATATCACACATATAGTCACATAATACACAGAGAAAGTTGTAATTTTAATGTCTGATTCTGGATTGTAATTTGCAAGAGTTAATTTATACAAACAGTTAAGAGGCTTTTATTTGTATTTCTGTACATGTGGCCATGCTTCTGTGTTTCAAAGGAAGTAATTAAAAACTATTCAGTTATTTTATGGCTAAAAAATAAATCTCTCAAGGAGCTCAAGAGTCACAGGATTTTTGCAGATTCGCATATGGGGACCCGACAACACCGAACAGATTGGCTCTTCACGGGCCCACACTGGTGTCCTGTGTTGGTCCTCACACGTCTCCTCTCACTGGACCCGTCTTCCTCGTGTTGGCAGCAAGTCTTCCTTTGTGAATTTCATATTTTTCATATTTAAATGTACTCAACCGTTTAGTACAAAATGGCTCCATTTATGATTTCAGTTTTCTTAGAGACTAATAACTGGCGTTATTCATCGAGTCATTGAAATATTTGCTCAACCCTACTACGGGCAGGCGGTGCTCCAGCCACTGAGGATGGAGAGGACATCCTCACCACAGTCGGCTTAAATTCTGGAGGGCAAGCATTCATGAAAATTGTGGAAGGCAAGTCTTAGATACCTACCCTGAAGAGACAAGTGGGCCGAAAGGGTGGAGATTGGGGTGGGGAGTTAGTTCAAAAACGTTGCTCCTGGAAGACTGCTCTGAAGAGGTGACACTTGAGCAGAGCTTGGATGAAGTGAAGGAGCCAGCCATGTGACGGTCTGGGCGAGCTTTCTGGGTCGAGAGGACCACAGCTCACCTGTCTGGAGATGGAACCTCTTTGATGAGCTCAAGAACAGCACAAAGGCCTGCACCGCTGGGCTGCTGTGAACGTGGGCAGCATTGCCCTAAGGGAAGTCTGACTTACGCAGAGAAGCATGGTGACACGGGCCGGCTGGTGTTGCACTTGCGTGTGCTGTGTGCCAGGCTCGGTGCTGGGCCATTGTCTCGTTCTGTCTCACGGCGGCCCTGGGAGAGGGAGATCATATGTGCAAACTGAGGTTCTAAGAGATGGAATAACTTGACCATAATCACCCAACCAGCAAAGGGTGGGAACTCATTCCTAAGAGATTTAATTTTATACTTGCCACAATTTCTGTAATATCTCACTTTTACTCAGTATGGTGATGTTTAAGAGACAGACTTAGGCAGGTGACTGGGAAAATATGCTTTGGAAACAGCCACAAAATGCTCCCCAGGATTTATTGTGGGAGTTTGCTTTATTTCATTTCATTTTTGTAAGAACACAAAATCAAAAGACTTTTTTTTAGGTAGACAGTGAAAAGCTTACTTATTTCCAAATACATGGCAAGACATAATTAGAGTCAAAAAGTCACAATTAGATAAGGACTTTACTGTCCAGAGATTCAGACTTATCCCCTTGGAAATGCTAATTGACTCCCCAGTGTGGGAGTTCAATTCTGTTTCTTTCAGCTAATAAATTATTAATTTATCAAAACTGCACAGATGTACATAGGCTGTTTTTATTAAACTTTGGGAGAGCACTCAAAATTACTTAGGCAATCTTTCAAATATGTTTTTAATACAAGTGGGGGAAATACCCAGGACTGAAATCAGAGCTATAAACCAGTTAAATTATTCCTATAAACTTGCCTGAATTCAACCATAAACGATGAGAGACAGAATCATTTATTCCTGAGAATAAAAAAAAACTGGTAAAAAATGTGAAATCTTTTTGGATATTAATATGAATGTTAATATTTTAATAGTTCTTATGATAAAGCTATTTGCCTGTATTTGGAAAGATGATCTTAGTGTAATATGTTCTGATTTGGGAATGTTAAGAATTACAACAGGAAAAATCGGTCGCTTGACTACACATGGTATAATGCTTGATTTGAGTAACACGACTCTTCACATAAATTTTCTTCTTTAAGAATTTGTTCAGGGTTTTAACATGAAGAAATATAGATTTTTCAACATTCCACTGTGCTCTGTGGACAATAGGAATTTGTAACCACCATTATTTCCTGTGAATGCAAAGTCTAGGCTGGGCCCCAGGAAATATGGCAAAATTCAGAGTCTAAACGGTATCACATTCTCCACTCACCTTTCTTCTGGGTCTGTGTCATTTATAAACTGGATTTTGCCATGTGGTGGCAAAGATGGCTCCCAGAAGCTCTGGCATATGTGATTTTTATAGACTGTCAACTAGGAATGAAATATAGAATGCCTCTTTTAGATCCCATGGAAATTCTGAGGATTTTCTATATCATTGCCAACACCCAGGCCAGGCCAGAGGGGCGCCAGCGAGTCCCACCTGCGCCTCACCGGATGATTTGCCAAAATCAGGAAAATTAGGGAGTGAGGAACTAGAAAGAAAAATCCAAACATTTTATACATGTAAATGTTAAAGTCTAGGTTTTGGAAGCATTTCCCTGACTATATTTGAAATAGATTATTATCTGGCTTCTCCTAAGAAGTCTCCGTGGACAACTTAAGCTTAGTGGTGTGGAGCCATCTTGGGCTGTGATTCAACTTATACCTTATTTAATGCCAAGACCATCAAAAAATTGATGGCATCAGAGACCGCTTGTATTTTAGCTGTTGATTAGTGACCAGCTGAAAAACTACTGTTTTTCCATGCTTGTATTTTAGCTGTTGATTATATAGTGATTTGTATTTATAATCATAGAAATATGCCTTAAGGAGCTGTGTCTTTGTGTTATACACCCTTCATAAAAAGAACCATCGAGTCCTATTTGTCTATCAAATATTCAGCACATAATAATCAGTATTTGTTAAATGAATAAGCAACTGACTTATAATTAGTTATAGGTGAGGTTTTGTGCATACAGGTCCAAAACCTTTAAATGTGTATGTGTGTATAGTTGCATGTGTGTGTTTAGATAACTAACAAGAGAAAGTAATGTTGTAAAAAAAATAAGATAGGAGTTCGATTCTCCCCAGTGACTCGGAGTGTCCAGGGAAGGCAGGCAACTCCTGCCCACACCATCCTTGAGAAGGCCTATTGGCTGGCTTGGCTCTGTCTTTGCTGACCTCAAACTTTTTTCTGCTCCAAAGGGGCTGCTCCAGTGGTTATCTTTTCCTAAACAGAAGAAGATGTAAAAAAAAAAAAAAGTGTGCAGGGCAAGTTTATTTCATTTAATATGCCAAAAGTGCAGAAACCACTTCTTATCATCTCCCCTGGGTCTAAATTTAGCTCACTGGTCACTAGGCTACAATACAAGTAAGGCTGGAAAATACAGTATGTGGCCCTGGGCAGCCCTACAGGGCTGAATTCAGGAAGGTCCATTACTTAAGGGAAGGAGAGAATGGCTATTAGGGCAACAGTCTCAGCCATAAGTGAAGACTCTTTCCTAGAAGGCTTTTAAAAAAGTTTTATAGATGCACAATAATTCCCAGGAAGATTCATTTTATGAGACAGTGAATATAGTTAATACTGATTTAAGTGTTTTCATTAATCTTTCAAGAACAGAAAAATACCAGTTTTATTTCAACACTATGTATCTATTACTTTGAATTTTCCCACGGTATGTTAGATCACTTCCTCGCTCTCATTTTAACAATTCACTCATTGATTTGGGGTTGACTGACTCCTGGCTCTGTGGCCACCATTAAGTTAGATGGATATCTCAGTTATAGGTAATCTTGTTCAATTTTTGTCTCCAGGTGCTGAAATGAAAAAGTGTGATTCTATAAAGTATTATGAAAAGTGAAGTTTTAGTATGACCTTATTTAGTATGACCATGCAGCCATGTCATGAAGCGTGTGTATATTTTTCCCCGCTCTCGCTAGGTTCTGCGAGTCGTGCGACTTATTAAGATTTCACCTGCCTTGGAAGACTTTGTGTACAAGATATTTGGTCCTGGGAAAAAGCTCGGGAGCTTGGTCGTGTTTACCGCCAGCCTCTTGATTGTGATGTCAGCCATCAGTCTGCAGATGTTCTGCTTTGTCGAAGAACTGGACAGATTCACGACCTTTCCCAGGGTAAGACTCAGGAAACTGCTCTGTTGACCTTGCTATTCTCATCTTTGTAATCATGATAAACATCACAGCCATCTCACTTTCCTGGTGGTTCCAGACATTGTCACATTTTTGAAAATGTGGAGTGGATTCCATTGGGTTATTGAAACGGCCTCTCCTGAAGGTACAGGGAGTCAGGCCCACATCACACCCTGGGGTCATGCATCTGTCCTAATGTTCTGGAAACGATCTAGGACAATCAGATGCTGGAGGCAGTAAAGCCAGAAGTCAGGGTTTCTAGCACCTACAAATAACATTATAGCAGACTTTCAAAATGAAGGTTGCGCGGTTGTGTTGAATAATTTACGAGACAGCCCAACTCTGGGCTTGGCCAGCTTGAAAGGAAAATTCGATCCTGTATAATATATTTGAAGCTGGACTAGGAGTCTCTATTTAAAGCGAACAGCTCTAGATCTACCCAACTTAGCCCTGTGGGATTCGCTCTTTCCCAGCTAACGTGGTAATAGGTAGCATCCCATCCTCAGAGCTGCCATCACTCAGCCGCGCCTTCTGCACCGTTACTTAGACCATCTTAACGAAAGCCGCGAGGACGTGGGTCTCATCTGTTATTCCGCCGCTGCCAGTGTTGGCAGCCTGCTGGGCCAGCAGGCCCAGAGGAGGTGGATTCTTCCTCTCATATGAATGCAATTAAGAGTTAAATCCCCGAGAAGTCATCAAATTTTTTAAGAAATGTTAAAAATATTACAACGACAGAAAGTGGGCTTTACCATCTCCAGTCAAATAAAGCACCTCAGCTGGTGGCCCTGCCTGGAAGGAAGTGGTCGGGAAGCTGGTTAAAAATACCTGACAGGCTGTGCTAGGTTTCTGTTCAACACTCATCTGCGGGTCTGAATCCCTGCCCCACTCGGGTGGCGTCTCCCTCATTATCCAGGGCTGGGTGTTGAGGTGGGCGGATTAATGATACTAGCACCCGAAGCTCAGCACATTAGAACAAACTGAAATCTCAGGACGCTTCTCCAAGTAAACTTAAAACTTAGAAAAGCAGTGATTGTTTATAGTGTCTTTACTTTGGCCCATCTGGGAGCTGGCTGCAGCCAACACACACAGGGGAGGACACAAAGAGCCAGGGGGCTTGAGGGCCCCGGGGGAGGATCCTCCTTGAGGATGCAGTGGCTGATAATTGGAGACAAAGGGGAGATCTGGACAGACACACAGAGAGACGCAGGGACACCCGGGAGGAGATAGTCATGCGGGCTGTGACTCAGGCGGTGGCAACGGAAGCCGGGGCCTCCAAGGATGGAGATGTCCTTGATCTTAACCAAAAGACCAAGAAGTGCGTGACACCTTGATTTGGGACTGCCAGCGCCTGGGGCTGTGTACGAGTGAGCCCTGTCTTTTGAAGACACCCGGTTTTGGCTGTTGCCTTCTCCTTGTGTTGTCTTGTTATGTTAGCAAATGTGGATGCAGCAGCTCTAGGTTTCATGCAAAAGTCTAGAGGAAGAAGCAGGTCATCTCTGCCTGGTCTCCTGCTTCGGAGCAAGGGCCTTTCCCACACCATCCCGCTGTGCCCCAGCAGCCTTGCTCTCTTGCCTTGGCAGCATTGGATAAGTTGGTCATTCTAAAGGAATCCTTGGCAAGATGACTGGAGTCAGAGGGATTTGCTTAGATTAATATATGGGATGTCTGGAATCAGAGTGATTCGCTTACATTAATCATATGGGAAGATACGGATATTGGGGAGACAACCACAAAAACCTCGGCAATTGTGAGACACACACCTGGGCAAGATCGCTCTGGCTCATCTCTGCCTCCAGAGCCCCGACTGCCCTGTGCAGACTGTGTCAGTAGGCAGGTGCCGGAAGGAGGCTGCTTTATGTCTCCCAGCAGAAGCAGCTGGGCCTCATCTCCTCCCCGAGGCCCTAAGCGTCCCTGCAAAGCGGCCCACAGGGGGCGATTGCTGTTCTCCCTCTTTCCATGCCCCTCGTCACTCTCCATTGCACACGCCAGCTTTTGTGCGCAGACTGTTGTCTCCGCGCGAGTGCCAGGCCTGGAGAGCTGGCAGTGGGCTGCTCTCCTTCCGTCCCGTGCTTTGCCCTGCGTCTTGAGATCTGAGCGTCAGGAAGTGGGGTCGCGGTGTGAGACTTGGGAGCCTCCAGCCAGTCTCATGAGGATGGAGAAGGGGAACTGGATGTTTCATCTCTCAGAGAGTTCTATTTTTTCATGAAATATTTCAGTTTGTTTCAAGATGGATGGACGGACAGAATTTCATAAAATTTGCCATCTACAGTCAATCACCTTCTCTTCAGATGTGGGTCAAACAGACACATCATTAAATGGAAAGAGCAAGAAAGATCCCGTCCTGCTGTGGCTGGACCCAGCGGTTCCTGTCTGGGAGGGGCTCCTAGGTTGGATCATTATGGGTTATAAGAACAATCTAGACTGACTTTCCTAAGACAGGTTGGCCTAAACAGGAATGGCAGAGAATGAAAATTCCACACCAAAGACAACAAGCTGTGTTTTGTGTAGTTTCTCACAAAGGCCCTTGCGCAGTTTCCCTGTTCAGTTTATCTGTGAGTTCATTACGATAGAGAGCAACTTGCCTCTAAGTTACCAGGACACAAGCCGAGAACTCCACGTTTTCAATTGTCTCTGTGTCTGATGCCTTTTAATTTCCCACTGTAATAATAATAAAAAGGCCTCATTTATTTTGCAGCTCTACAAATGGGTATCATTTTTACTCATAAATTATACACTATCCTCTGTAACTCGAAGTACTTGAATTTTAATATTATTTATATAGGTCTTCTGAATTTGCATTTCTAAATGCTACTTACTTGCTTTATTGAATTTTCACTTATAAAATCATTTCCAAAGCAGTTATAAACTGCAAAAGCTAGAAAACATTTAATTACAAATTAACTTTCCTGTTTCCTCTCCCACAATGGCTAATCATACTTTTAGTTATACCAAAACAATCCCTGGGAAAAGTGAAGAAACAACTTGTTCTTTAAGTTTATTTTCATTCTTTGCCAAATGAGGTTAGAATTTGTTTTAATAAATTCAAGGTCATTTTAATCTTCAGTAATATAATTAGTTCAGTTAATAACTCTACAATCTTGACATTTGCCTTACTGTTTTATCTTTCATATATTTATGATTCATGAACTATTTCAGACGTGCAAAGAGATAGAAGGGATAATAAAATGGCAGCTTGTGACCACACACAGCTCAGCCAACACTCCAGCAGAGCTCTGAAGGACCAGCCCCTCCCATCAAGAACCACTGTTCAGATTTGATTATGTTCTCAGCACAATCTCAGATGCTTTTAGTGCTCATAGAGGCGTCACCCTAGTCCTTTATCCTTTTGCATAACTTAAATGTGCCTTGTCTGATCTCACATTGCACTGTTTCTTCTACTAATTGCTTTTGTGGCTCAGCCTGTTTGCAAGACTTACTCATATGAACATATGTGGCAGTATTTCGGAGATGCTCCTTGTGTTCTCATAGGCAGCTGGAGGTCATACTCATCTGTTGTGCTCTGTTCACATGAATATTGCACGAATTACCTTTCCTGCTCTCCTGCATATTCAAGAATGCAAGGAAGAATTCAGCGTCCTCCAGAGTAGGCACATTAAGTATAACTTAATGGAAATGGATCGTGAACGATGATATCAAAGATGCCTACAAAGTATTGAAAAATTCTAGGAACCTACTCTGTGCTAGGCACTGTGTTTCCAGCTGTTATCTACTTTGAATAAGAGGAAGAGATGACTGCCAGGAAATGGAGGTCTGTAAAGCTTTAGGAAGAGCTGTCTTTAGGAATGAATATGATTTCAGTGGTAAGGACTTGGGCTGAGACATTTTATGAGGTGGCATATAGGGAAACAGAGGAGTCAATCAGAGGTCGGAGAAGAGATGGCAGGGTGGAAAACAACTGCAGGGGAGGTCTGGAGTCAGGCTGTAGAGCGTCTTCAGTGGCTGGGCTTGGACACGAGGGAGCCATTGAAGGTTTTTACTGCTTTCTTTATGTCCTTTCCTGGAGAATAGCGGAAGAATTGTATTGAGGAGGCTTGCACTGAAAGAAATGTTATTTCTCTAAGGAGGTATTTTCACTGAACAAAATTCTTTTTTATTGACCAAAGACAAAAATTTAAGACCAACTGAGGATTTCCAACATGCTCCAGGTAGCAGGGGAGGTCATCTTTCATTTTTCTTTATGGCCGTTATTGTATTAAACCTTCCACAGTCTGATCAAGACAGTCGCATCTGGGGCTTCAGACCAAATCATCACCCAGGCCTGGACACTGCTCTGTGACACAAACTAGCAATTTGACTTATATTTTTAAGTAATTTAATGAGATAGCCTAATGTAATCATCTCCCTCCCCAGCCCCCCCCCAAAAAAAAAAAAAACCCTGTAAATGTAACTTGTATCCTGTCTGTTATAGCATTAGAGGTTTTGTTGCTCCTTTTTGGATTTATTTTTGTGGAGATTCATCAGTGACTTAGTGTAGCATCCTGTCCATGCACGTGCTTTTCAAGGATGGTTAGTGCGGCACGAATCACGCAGACGGCGTCTTCTCCTGCTGGCCCTGCTTGTGCACGACCATGTCCTTGACCCACAGCTGCTGAAGTCGAGCTTTTCACTGAAGAGAGCATCCTTATATCCCTACCCCTAACTCCAGCAATGCGCTCTTTCGGGGAGCACCTTTTCTGCACCTCCTTATATTTTGGTAGTCTCCTATGAGTCATCTTATTTGTAATTCTCTAACTATTACTCACCATGTGACATTAATGTTATCTTAATAATCAATCTGTTCTGTTGAGCCAACTTCAAAAATAAGTGAGAGCCATCAATGAGGCTTAGTTACTCAAGGTAAACTTAAGGTAACTCTATTGTTAAATATTTTGTTGGTTGAATTTTGCCTCTAAAAAAAATACAACCTGTAGTCAGGTTGTTTGCCCTCTTCTCTCATGGCTCTCACCAGCCACTAGTAATAAAAACAAAACAGTAGAAGGCTCTGGGGAGGGTTAGGCTGCTTCTTACATGCAAACCAGCTAACAATGTGTCTGCAGTGTAAGGGGCGATCAGCAAGTCATAGCAGCCAGTGCTATTCTTAAATGACTTGGAAACCCAGCTGCTCACCATGACATGCTCAGTCCTAGCAGCAGCTGAGAGCCAGCCTGTGAGTCCCTTGGTTAGAGACTGTGCAGCCACGGAGCTCTAAGTGCTCAGTTTTCCATGTTGCACAGAAATCAATTGCAGGATTTTTTTAATCAGCCCTTTGCAACTTTCTGCAAAAAGTAAAAGCCTGTTTGCAGAAAAATAAAACAAATGGTTTTAGCTTATCCTTGACTATTCTGTGTGGGGAACTAAAGACAGAATGATTAATGACTTAATGACTGAGGTATGATTCGTTCCTTCCCCACCCCGACCCTTGGCTGTTAACACTGGGAATCCCAGTGAGCCAAAAGACCGAGCTGCCTGTCTCTGCAGATGACCCGCTGGCCTTCTCCAACATCTTCTCCCTAAGTCAATGTTAAAACGTAACTTGCAGGAAACACAATGGGATAAGGTGTATGTGTGTGCAAGAGTGAGCATGCGTGTAGCCCAGGGCAGGTGTGTGCCCTGGGAAGCTGAGGGGTTCTCAGGGAGTGATCTGAGGCAAATGGAAGTGAATAAGTGGCCTCCATAGTCTTGTATTGTGCAATATGGAGGGGACAGACCAGTCCAGGTAGGGACCGAGGTAGGAGAAGTCTGGTAGCTAGCTCTGGCTTCGCTTAGCACTGTGCTATTGTGCTTATTGTTGCTTGGTTTTGTTGTTATTTTAGTTTTCTACATGCCGTCAGTTCAGTTCAGATTCCAGGAAAAAGGAAAATGGGAAAAGGGCCAAAATCCTGCCTCTGTCCAATAGCCATGTCTTGATACAGTGCAGCGAGAAAAACTCTAAAGAGCTGACAATAAAGTGTGCATATTCATTTGAACAGCCAAAAAGAGAATTTCACTAAGTGTCTACTCAAATGTCACATTTCCCGTGTCTCAGGAAATAAACCAAGTCATTCCAGGCTGAGTAAAAACAACAAGTAAAACCAATCCGGATTAGGAAACGATGTGGCTCAAAATGAGAAGGGCCCTCTCTTGGAGGTGCAGAAGATAAACATGAGGAAATAATCTTGAAGGTGCTATCAGCGCACCAGTCGGGAAATGTTTATTCGGTTTTGCCTCATTCCCCAAAAGGATTCCATGTGTTCAAAGAGCATATTAAGGTAAAATACATTTTAAAAATTTAAAAGAATTTATCTAAAGGAAAAACAAAATGAAAATTACATTGGGAGCAAAAGTGAAACCTAAACAAAGACAAAAAAATGAGACCCAGGAAAGTGCACCTTGGGGGGGCTCCATGTTTCTTGGGGTATGGGTGCATTCATGATTCTGATTTTCTACTCTCTGATTTATCTACTTAGATAAGTAGATAAGCATGTTCATGTAATTCTACAATGACTATGAGGGAAAACCAGACTAGTTGGTAGAGAAGTCTAATTATTCCTGATTAAGTCTAGGAGGACATTACCCCAGAGGTCTTTCTAGGAATCGTGATTACTGTAGGTACACATATCTGCACATGTATCTAGTACCATCCCCAAAACAACCCTATTAGAGAAGTATTTTCCCCACATTAGAGATGTTACCTTAAAAAAAGTGAGGTCCATTATCAAGAATTGGTGAAAACCCACAAGAAAAAAGATAGGATTACAATAGTGAAATTATCATGGCTTTGGGGTAACAGACAGATGGAAAGGAAAACTCCATGTTTTAAGAAAAAACATTTGACAAAGAGAGCATCCCAATGCATTATTGAACAAGGAAGGTTGGGGAGACCAGAGTCCCCTCATACTAGATAACAGAACACCTTACCGATGGCTTAGAGCAAGGATGTTGCAAGTATGAAAAGCAGTAAGAACTCTGCCTTTCATCCCAGATAGCCAAGGACTTTATAGGCCTAAAAGAAGGATACATTTTCATCTCCAAACAAGTCAAAACTAACCACCAGGAGTTATTTTTTAAAAACAAAGGAAAACATGAAATTTTAGCCTTAATTTATCGTGCATTTCAGTAAGAACATATCTCATAGACAAGGGTTGTTGTTACTTTTGGGTTCAGGTGAAGATGATATTGCCTGCTTTGTGGCCGGAACACATCCTCAACATTACAGGTGACGTTGAATGTCCTTGTAACTTTTCCAGAAATTGGTTTTCATTAGATACCGAGACTTTCAAAAGATTTTTACCCATTCATCTAATAATTGTAGTTTGAGAAACTTACCCCCCCAAAATAGCCAGGAATACATACAAAATTCAACTTTGAAAAATAGTCTTTGTAACATTATTTACCATTGTGAAAATTTGAAGACTAGTTTGATGTCCAACCACATGGAATGTCTAGGTAAACTTTGAATATGGTGCTTTATTATATAGTTGCCAAAACTAATTTTACAGAATGATGGATAAAAATCATCATGAATGACATAAATGGTGATGACCAAAAAATTTAAGCAAAACACAATGCAACACCATATTTTAGCTGGATTCTATTTTGTTTGAAATACATACACACACACATACACACACACACACACACACACACACACATATATATATACTTTAAAAGAACTGGTAGCACTTTCAAATTCTAAAACAAATTCCCCCAAATATATACAATATGTTGCTTAAGTTATAAGTAACTTATTTGATTCTTCATACCTTTTGATATTTTCATACTGTGTATAATGAACAACTTCTCAGTTTAAAAAATGGGAAAATGGGGATAGATAAGTGGTGGATAAATAGATATAAAACCTTAAGTTATAATTACACATCAGTAAGAAAAATTTATCTCATATTTTAAAAATGGCAGAGACATAAATAGGTGAAGTTTTAAATGAGGAAAATAGTACATATTGAGATAGATGAGATGGAAATAGAGATAGTTAACATATATCTCTCTCACCATAGATATCTTTACCTATATGTTAGACATGCTATTCTCTTAACAGAAATATGCAAGTTGTATAAGACTAATTTTAGTTATATAACAAAACATTTTTAGTTCATGACTTGCAAAATCAGCTTTACTAAAGTCAAATCATTGCAGTAAGATATTTATTGGTAAATAACTATCCAATTTATGTTTAAGACATTAAACACTTGGAAAGCACTATCAAAATAGAAGCAAGACTTTGAAATTTATGTTCATCCCAGAAAAAAGCAGACAAGATAATTTTCAGTAAAACTCATTTCTAGACAGTGAAGAGAAATGAACAATCAAAACCAATTAAAAGAGGAAGCAATAAGAAAAATTCATGTCTGAAGTGTAGGTTTTTTTAATAAGCAAATATGCAAGCATTTCTATTTGAAGCCAGATAGAAAAACATTGTTCTTGAGTGTCATTATACAAATAGATAGTAAAGAAACACTGAAATTTCCTGTGTAAACTCTGGGGTATTTTAGTTACAAAATTTTTCTTAATAAACCCTCCATGTCTTTAACAGTAGGACATACATCTGGTTTTTTTGAGCACTATTTTGTATGTTACTAAATCTTCATTGTACCAATAGTAAAATATCAACTTTCATCTGCAATTTCATAGCCCATATTTGCCAATGAATCATATCATTTACATTATGAAAATGTAATATGACTGACATTAGCAACATCACTAATTAAGAAATAGGGCATAAATATCCCAAGAAACTCAACAGTCTGTTCTATGAAGAAAATTAATTCAGAAGTCTCCCTATTTGCATAAATCTCCAGGTCTCATTTTCACAGCTGTTTGTTCTGTCAGTTAGATGGCTACATTTCAAAATTATTTTAACATAATCGCTGGGAAGTATACCTTTCAACTAAAAATACCATGCTCCACAAGGAAGATTGTTAAGGGGAAAAAGATGTAAGTTCATTCAGTTCATCTTGATATTTTTCCTGCAGATAAATGATTCTAATAAAAGAACGCTAACATTTATGTATGAAATTACTTGTATTATTAATACATACCGCAATTTTAGATTCTCATGAAAATGAAAAGGTGATGTCCTTTTCCTATGGGAAAAAAATGTTTAATGAGTGGAGCTTATTTTAGCAAAAAAAAAAAAATATATATATATATATGGAGATACCGATTTTTCACTAATCCGGCAAGCATAAAATGGAGATCCAGATATGATGCCTGAAGCAGGATAGACAGAGAGAGTGAACATTTAAAATATTACTTAGACTAGGCATGTATATTGTTTGTGTGAGTCATTTAGCAAATGAAAGGGCATCAGCGGTGATTCGATCTTGGGGAGTCTTTTGCCTGTAACATCCCCAGCATAGACACTCAGCAATATTGTTTGCTACCAATAAATCCAGGTTAATCCTGAAGCTGTACTTCACTTCCCCACCTGCTGTTTGAGCTACAGTCTGGGCAGTTACTAATTCATAGGGTGATTGCAAAAGTAATGGACACTTTGCTTGGGAGCTCTCATGCACCATAGAAAGGCTCGTCTGGCTCAGTGTCTCTTCACCATCATGTTAATCATTTGAATCCTGGTGGACTGCACCATCCACGAGCCTATGGACGGGTCATTTATGGTGTTATATGTAAAAGTTAATCCCAGCATGGCCGTTTAAAAGAAAAGAGACAAGTGGAAACACCCACACACACTTTCAGAACTAAAAAAAGATTCACTGGTTTTTGCAAATGAGTTTCTGCCATTTTTGCTTTTACTCTGGAAGTTACATATACATGTAGAGTCTACTTAAAGCTGTTTGCTGCTGGAATAGGCATAACTACCCTCTGATATCTGCTTCGCTTCTAATTATGTTCAAGTTCATTTTGACATTTAAGGCCAACTACATTAGTCTAAATTAGGTTAAGACTTTTCCATAGTAATCTAAAATTTGACCAATTAACAGGTTCCCCCCCCTTTATTCATTCAAATGGAATGCTTGGTAACAAGCATTTTTAGGAATTATCAAAGCAAAATAAATAATATGGGTTCATTTTGATAAAAATCAAACAACTATTTGGTTTTTCTTGCCAACATAAAAGGCAGTCACGGAATTAATTGAAACTTTTAGTTTCAACTTTATTTCTTCCTAAATCACAATCATAGACATAGAGTAATCATTTCACAGAAATTAATATTTTACACATTTCTTTTCTGTTAAACCAAAGGCAATTGATTTCAACAGATCTCAAATTCCAAGAGTCCGTGTATGGAGACCAGTGTGGCTCCAGAAACTTTATTGTTGAAATCTCTAATAACTGACTGCTCCCAAATAAGTCCCTACCACAAAATCAGTCAACACACCATTGTGTTTCAAGATTCGAGTATATATGCTGCCCTTACACAGAACACAGTCTTATTTACACACAGCTCCCCATTTTCACTCTGCCTGTTGGCACTGCCATTTTACTGTTTATTCAATAAATACTCTGCTTAGTTGACAGCACCAAATGGCAATTTATAGTGTCTATTCATAACACGATAGTCATGGCAGCATTTTTCTGTAATTTTTATAAGTAAGATATAGTCTGAGAAAAATGACTGGAAAGCATATTGTGTAAAACAAAGGCTGCCAATCACTGTCAGGGCCAATTAACAGATCATAGGATAGTAGACACTGAACTAGAATACACAGGCACACCTCAGTGTATTGCTGGCTTGGTTCCAGAATACCATGATAAATTGAATATTGCAATAAAGCTAGTTACAGGTTTTTTTTGTTTTCCAGTGCATATAAAAGTTGTCTATGCTGTACTGTAGTCTATTAAGTATGAATTAACATTATGTCTGAAGAAATGGTGTACCTATGCCTTAATTAAATGTAACACAGAGAGATGAAGGGAGCTCCCGATATTGGGGAAATGGCACCAGAAGCCTTGTTCAACCTTCAGTTTGTTAAAAAAAAAAAAAGTCATGTCTGGTATTTATCTTTCTCGTTTTAATAATAATAAATAATTATTAATATTAATTATTAATATTAATTGATATTAATTATTATTTAACAGCATTATCCTGTCAATACTAAACGCTGTCACTAATATGTGGAATATAAACTAACTAAATTAATAGATAAAGACAAGCTGAAAGGCTAACCCTTGAGAGCTGACTTCAGAACTGAGACAAAAGAGGGAAAGGGGTGTTAGAGGGGAAAGAACAGGGAGGGAGAGAGCATAATGGTTTGTAGTGGTAGAATTCGTGTGAGCCGTTGGTGGGTGCACTGGTGGTGATACATGATGGGGGTACTCCTTGTTCCCTCAGTTAAAAATTAATTAATAAAAAATGCAGTATCTGCAAAGTGCAACAAGGTGTGTGCCTCGATCTTAAGAAACATTTAGTTCGAAGATGAAATAAAATGATGCTCTTAAAAACACAGGTCATGGCTGAGGTTTTGAAAAGCTTGTGACTGACATTCAGCAAATATAGGAAGAGGCTTGAGGGGGGTGTGGAGGCCCATTTGGAGGCCGTGGAGAAGGAAGCCCATCTCTGCAGGTGGAACTTTCTCTCCTATGCAATCGTGAAGAGCTAGGTTGACCTAGGAGTTGGCATTTTTCCTGGGAATTTGGCAAAAATGGACAGAGAGGTGGAGTCTGGGGGACTGGGAAGGATGTAATTGACTTGATGGACCCCGGAGTGCCACGTAAAACAGATAAGGGGGATTTGAAGAAAATGGCCACTGACGATGGCTACGATATAAGAGATCTATGTTTTAAAATCCACAGTTCGTATTTATGGACAACTTAGTTTGACCATAGTAAAGGGTGGCTCGTGAAGTTTTTATTTATTGAAGGTCTTTAAATACACTGAATGCTATTTTAATTGCTTTTCCCAAACCCATCATTCTTCAGATGACCTTAATGTTGTCACTTTTGATTTTGCCAATTAATGGACTTTTTAACACCAACATTAGGACGGTCTGGCATTCACGAGGTCACCTTAAATATTGTTAAAGCTTTGTATAGTTGAGTAGTTTTTGAATAAAAGGTACTATGTGACAAAATAGGAAAGGGTCCTGAGATCAATGGGTTTTTCAGAGCTAAAACTATGTATCATTACTATTTGAGTGGGGGAAAAAGAAACAAGGAGAGTGAGTAGGGGAAAAATTAAGGCAATTAAAATAAAGGAGGCTCACTTTTACACTCAGTGAATAGCATCAAGGCAAGCCTTCTATTTCAGGGCTGACTGGTAGTAAGACACAGCAGGGACTCTCTATGAAAAGGTAGAACTACTGTGTCAGTTGTCAGGTGCATTTTATCCTGCAAGCAAATTTTTTTGTAAAGAAAAAGTTATTGAAACCAGCTAAAGATAGATAAAATGATGCAAATTATAGTATGAAAAGGAAGCTGTATGTCGATGGTGTGAGTTGTGTTTTTCGCCACGTTTAAAGCCTTTTACATGCCTATTTCTAAAAGGAGAAGAAATGCATGTTTCAAATGATTTTAATACAGAGCAAAAAACATATTAAGTCAAAGGTAATTTAGGTAAGCCAATGAACATATGAAGAAAAAGGGTTATGATCAAAGGAAATCAACTCTATTTAAATATTTGCATAAGAATTTGTGGGTGTTTGGAAAATGTGTACTCTAGTGTTGTAGAGAAAATGGAGTAGCTGAGGCTCTAGGTCACCTTCAGCTGCTATTCTCTAGGCTGCCACCCGCGGTCTTGCATTACACGCATGGACACCCAGGGCCGAGAGGTGTGGACACGGAGCGCATGCGCCTATGATGATGGCCGCCTAAGCCCAGAGAGCACAGGGCTTGAAAATGCAGACACCTGGGCCGGGAAGTGGGGGATCAACGGGGTTCCTGAGCTCTGGTGTTCACGCTGGCGGCATCACCCTGAAGCTCAGGTCTCTGTTGTTGTCTCTTTCTTCTGGTCTGTCCCCAACTCAGCATTGAAGCCAGGGACTCCCCAATTCTCTTTTCGTCTGCACGAATGAACGTTGAACCTACCTGACTTGGGATGGTTACTCAATAAGTCCCTTCCGTACTATTAAGAGCTGACTAATATTTTTCTTTAAATTCTTAAAGCAAACATATATAATAAATATATCACCCTCACTTATGATGCTGACCACACATGATATAACACAGTTACTGTGAATGGTTTATTTCAGATAGGGAGTAGGTTGATAAATGGACGCAAATACATACGATGGCTGCTATTGCTTGGGTAGTTTAGGTGAGCTGAGTCTGTTTTGAAAATAGAGTCAAGTGCAAAAAGTAGTTGTAGAAGAACATGCTCAGTCATGACTGCTGATGCAGATGTGTGAGATGGACAGGCAGAGATGGTGGAGAAAAAAGGAAGGCTCTGAGGACCCCACCATGAAGCCCTGCAACATTTATACATCAGGGATTTGAACAGAATCCAACAAAGGGACCCAAGCGGTGTGGGCAGAGACTCTGGTGGCCCTGTGCTTTGGGCTCACCTGCTTTTAGTAACAGGGCGATCCTCCTCCTCTGCTGGTAGATGTGCTTCCTCCTGCGTCACCTTTGGAACAGCGCACTCACTCCTCACACTACCATTTTGTGGCATCCGCTCTGCTCTCTTCTCATTCATTTCACCCCTGCCTATGCAAGGAATAAGAAATGACCCATTAGATAGAGGAGCTCGTCGAGTTCATGGTATACGCAGCCTTTCTTCCCAACCCAGTCAACATCACGGTGGTATCTCTATTGAGTATATTTTTCCCCCACTTCCTCTGTTCTTTCAGGGATTTTGTTTCCTTAGAATATCTACCCACTGATGATGGACTTTGCACAACCCTTCTGTTGCTCCTGCTCAGGTGCACGATCTCCTTTCATGCGTTCACCTCCTGATCTTACTGCTAATGACAGGCTTGTCCTCGGCCACTTTCATTTGACATTCATTAGAGAGTTTGATGGCTGGAGCTCTTCCTTGATGAGGCAGAGTTCTCGTTCCAAACCACTTCACCTGCAACTGGCCGTATCTCAGGTTAACTGCTCACCCTGATTCAATTAGCTGCAGCCAGACACCTGTGCTATGGACAGGCATTGACCTATATAGGGTGTTGAATATGTGATTATGTCACCAGAAACAAAACAAATATCACTTGCAGACAAAGCTTTCTGCCCTGTTTATGTCTGTTGGTTTGAACATGAGGACTAAAATAGCAAAATCACAGCTCCTGTGTCCCTAAAACCTAAGGAAATGAATAAGATGATTATCAGTGTGGAAAAAATTACATAGCAATAACACACAAAGGAAAAAGCCATAATTTCCCATTATTATCTTTGAATAGTGGCTACTAGGAAAGAGAGAGGTAGGGAGAAAGAGAATGAAAACACTCAAGACTCGTGCCTTACACCTGTCTTCCAGAAGAAGTTGAGACGAAATTAAATTGGCAAAGCAAATCCTAAAGCGTGTACTCCTAGCCCTCAATTTGAGGAGTGGAACTGTGGGGGGCTTCAGAAGCCTGGAGAGACCACAGCAGCCCCTCAAATGTAGAATTCACTTGTTCTGGTCCATTTTTACAGAGGCAGGAGAAACTATTAAGTCTGACCATTTTCATTTTTTCCAGCTGGGAGGAAAGCTTGATAGTGAAAGCAAAATCATAATTTCTGAAAATGTAATATCTTCCATAATAAGCAAAAAATTAGCAAAATGAAAGTATGAAAGGAAGAAAACAGAAGCCACAAGGGAACAGGAGGCCCAGGGAGATGAGTGATAAAGGTCACAAGTCCATGTTGCGCAACCATCCCAGGCTGGACAAGTTCACTGTTGACTCAGGCAGATGAAAAGAGAATTTTGGAGTCTTCGGTGTATTTGACAGGCATTTAATGCTGACTCATGGGACCAGTCTCACAGGCTGACCAGCCGTCAGGGATGCAGCAGCTGAGCCCCGTGAACTCTGAGCTCTCTCTCTCTGGCTCCTCTTCTCTCAGTCTCTCCTCATAATGATCTCTGTGATGATCTCCCCTGGGCATACATACCCAATTGTGACTAACATATATAGAGTAAATACTGTCAAATTTTGGGATACAGGTGCAGACATGTTCAAAGGTAGGAAACGAGAGAGGCAGAAGGCAGTGGAGTGAGCGGTGTTGCTGCGACCTCCATCCTCTACGGTTAGAGGGCAAGAAGCCATCCTCTCAGAGTTTATGGAACGATAGATGGAGATTTCTGTATAATTGTGACAGTGAACAAGAGAGTAGGGAGTGACTTCAGAGCAGAAGTCCGTGTCTAAAGTGGATAGGTCAGGAAATACTGAATGGGGGTATGGGGAGCACCCCCAGAAGTAGAAATAAAATTAATTAAAAATGGTGGCCTCTGGGGGGCCTCTCTGGTAGCCTAGGGGTGGAGTCTCAGTGCTAGCACAGCTACTGCCTGAGCTGGATCCCTGGCCAGGGAGCTGACCCTATATGGCGCAGCAGACCTCTCCTGTCTCCCCGCTACTCCCCTCAGCAGTGTGTTTCAGTAGATCTGTCTGTTCTGCTCCCCACTCTGTCTCTGGTGAATCCACTCACGCCCCCCACATCTCTGACTTACACCCCAGTTCTCCTCAAAAAAATATGGTGGCCTCTGAGAAGTGGGACAGAAATATTTGGGAACACTCCTCTTCCCTGTTGTTTGTTGTGAGACCCAACAGCAGATTTCTTTGCCATGTAATGTTTTAATCATATAGTAGCATCTTGATTAGATTGGAAAAGTAATATTAAGAATGAGCTTAACAAGAAATAAGCAAACACTATGTAAGAAGAAATCTTTGCTAAGAATTATGAATAAAGACTTTCTAAATGGCAAATATGCCTTTCTTTGAGATTGAAGGATAATTTTAGAATAATATTAATAATTCTTAGAATAATCTGATGTGATCCCAATGAGTAAAACAAGAGGATATTTCAGAGAAATTACCATATAAAAATATAAGAATTCTGAAAACAAAGGGTTTTGAGGAGGGGCTAGTAACACTACCAGTTATTAAAAATGGAGAATTACTAGAAAATTTAGAGATAAAATAGATTGATGGCAAAGAATAGAAAATATAGAAATAGAGCCAAAAGCATGCAATTATTAAATATAAGACAAAGGGAGTATTTGAAATTAATAAAAAAACATACAGAATTTTCAAGTTGTGCTGAAACCAACTGATGATTTATTGAAAAATAAGTTTCATTCTTGTCTCATTGCTGATACCAAAATAAATTCCAGATTTCAACTTATTTAAACAGTGATTTCTTGGTCAACATATTCAATATAATGAAATAAGGAAACTAAAACTACTGCATAAAACTATGTACATTTTTATCTAAACTTGCAGCAGGAGAAGCCTTTTAAAACAAAATAAGAACACAATAAAAGGAATAGCAAAGTAGATTACAAAGAAATTTTTAGATTATGTTTGCAAGATACCGTAAATGGATATTGAAAGTACATCAAACAAATACACTATCTTAAAGATCTGTTTCAACTTACAAAGTTGGTGGAACCCAATAAGCTTGTGGTCAGGTGGTAGGAGAAGAAGGAAGGTCAGTAACATTTTCACAACCTGTGTCATAATACAGGTTGATTTAGAGAAAAGAAACAACTTCCTCTAGTCCCTTGCTCATTCCCCCCTTCTCCGCCATTTAAAATCTCACTCATCTTCACCATGAAAGGCAGTCGCCATCCTCCCTCAAGAGGAACACCTCAAAAGGAGCATCTTGGCCTAGGTTGCTCTTTGATAGATTGACTATATTTCCCACACACTGCATTTTTTCATTATTTTTGTTAGAGTAGGTCTGTTCATCTCTCCTTCCACCTTTGATGATAAATTTCTTGACCAAAGAAATCATGTCTTACACATCTTACTCCCAAACACATCAAGCCTTCACTAACCACTAATAATCTCTCAGTCAGTAACGAGCTAGGCAGTTTCTTACAAGAACACGGAACCTATGGACAATGTTAGTCAGTAAATGTACTTGATTCTCAAACATCACTTTATTAAGATTTAAATCTCTGGATAAATTCTCAATAAAATAGATAAGACACCCTTCATGCAGGACACAAAGTAATTGTCAGCCTCTAACACTGGTCAACAAATTTTTACGAAAGTCATGTTACTGAAATAAAATTAGTCATTTCCTATCAATTTGTATGTACTCAACATGAACATGACAGACAAATTCTAATTTTGGCTCTAGGGTTTTTTTGTAATCTGCAATAAATTGATGTTTACAACACGAAGTGCATGCCAATAGTAATAGGCCTACGGTTAATACCTGTAAAAAATCAAGTCATAGGCTACTTCTTAGATTTCTTGGCTCATCTCTTGTACAGCTGTTCAGGAATAGAATAGATGGAAGACAGTTTCCATTGTGCAAAAGCACAGCCTTAAGACTCAGTTTTGAGGAGTCTAGAAATAGTCTCCATTCTTGTGGGTCATGAGTGATTTCAAACGCATTCATGAGGCCCTCAATATCGGAACAGAATACCAAAGTACTTTCCTTCCTGAAGAAAGGCTCCAAGTGCTGGTGGTGCTTTTGCTCTAAAGTAATTGTGAAATCTTCTTCTAGAAGATTCCATTGTTAGAGTCTTGATCCTAGTAATTCTGCCTTGTTCTTGGATAAGTCCAAATCACAAACCAGGTCATTTAGTTCTTCCTGTGTTAGTCTGTGTGGAGTTGATGATGCACCACAGTGAAAATCTGGATCACTGCATGCTGATAGAACAGAAGAAGAACAGATCAGCTCACCCTTGTCCTTATCAGATGAATCAAGAGAATATTCTGCTGGAGGTTCTGGAATAGGAAGTCCCTCAACATGTGGAACTGGTCTCAATGCAGACGGAATGTTTGGGTAGACTATTCTCGACTTCTTTTGCTTTGTTATTCTGCTGGAAAGAGGAGGAAGCAGAAGTAACAGTCTTTTCTGTGGTTGCTTGGCTCTCTCCATACCATGGGGACTGCAAACGGCATGGATGGTCTTTTGCCATTTAACCACTGTGAAAGCTGTGTTGTACATGTAGCACAGCATGTATGTGGGACCCAAGGCTTATCTTGGTCACCAACCTTGCATCCCAAGTAAAGATGATAAGCCTTCTTCACTTGAGAAGTGATACTTTTCTTCTGGTTGGCAAATGTCACTTCCCCACAAATAGAGCAGAAATTGTCCACCCTATTAATGCACTTTCAAGGCATTACTGTTCTGTATTGTGCCTAAATGGATCAAATAATAACAGTTCTATGGAACAAGAGCTTCAACTGTCTCTCACAAAGTCTGAAATATTTTCAATGCTCAACCTTTCCGACGGGGCTTTCTTTTTTTTTTTTTTTAAAGATTTATTTTATTTATACATACAAGCTGGGGTACAGGCCAGAGGTGTGGGGCAGCAAGAGGGTTCACCAGAGACAGAGCAGGGAGCAGAACAGGCAGATCAGAAATACACTGCTGAGGGGAGCAGCGGGTGAGGCAGGAAAGGTCTGCTGCACCATGTGGGATTCTCCCCAGCCAGGCGTCGAACTCGCATCGCAGCTGCCGACAGCTCCACAGCGCAGCGCTTAACCGCTGCACCACCAGGGAGGCCCTCCAACAGGGCTTTCTATAGTGCACTTCTGACGTCAGCTTACTTCAGCAGTCGCCTGGCAGTAGTGTTGCATTGTGTCAGAAAATGATGCCATCAACTCTGGATGATGTGTGCATGACGGTATTATGCAACACGATGCAATGTTACATCATTCTAGGCTGATTTAGGATGTTGTTGCAGTCCTACCAGATAAATTTACACGATGAAACATATAAAATGAATTATATGAAATATCTTCAAAACGAGAGCTAATAAAAAACTTTCAGAGTTATATTCATGTTCATTCAGCACACCAAGATACTACAGATTAGGGCCTTTTTAAGTTAGTAACGATCTCACAGTTGACCAGTGTAATAGAAGCATTTTGTGGCACTGCCTCTCACTGGTTTGTTCCTGTAGGCAGCTTAAACACACAAGTCCCATCGTAACAGAAAGCTTTGCTCTCAACTGTAATTCACAGCATCTCACAAGATGAACTTCCAGGTGACTGAGCTATATGGAAATGAGTTGTTTTTCTTCGTCTGAGACTCTGAAAAGAATAGAGGATCACCCTGAGTGTTCTTGCCCATATTTCTTATCTTACAGCAACAGGTTACACTCCCATAGCATTTACTGAATGCATAATGGCTGATTATTTGTGAGAGCTAATGCTGCAGATGAAAACAAATTAAGTTGGTTTGTGCCCAAGGCAGCTGAAAGGTATACCTGAATTTTTGGTCTCTAGGTTCCAAGCATAAATCTATTGGGCTTAACAGCAAGCATCCCTATCACTTTTGGAGAAAGAAACCCTCATCTGATAAAATGCCTTTTATACTGGAAGGTGTTTTCACTCTTCCCCTGCTACTGTTGAGTCTTTGGGATGAATGTTCATTTTCATACTGGTGATGTTGCCATTAAAAAGAAATACAATGATCTGATATTTTTATACGAATCATCTTTGGAACTTGTCTTCCTTGCCTTTGGATGTAATAAATATTCAACAGAAAGGAAAAAAAAACAGAAAAAATAATTGCTCTCAATGATAAGTTCTGGCATACTTACAAGGTTAAATGATGTGTTGAAAATTCTCTGCAGTGTTTTTAGGAGGAGTTAAAGCTCATATTCTCTTAGCAGCCTGGCAAGGAAAGCTTATATTGTCCTTGGTTGTTCTGCATTCAAGTATCAATATCAACTAACTTCATACTTTCATGAACAAAACACTTTGGAGGGTAATGAGATTTTAGAAAATTTAACTCAAGGAGAAATTAAGTGTTTCACACATGGACAAAGGCTAAGTGGAAAAACCTATCTTGTAGTTGAATATTCATCTAACAACCAATTGCTCCTTTTTCAAATGGGTCCACTGTGTGCTGGGCATTGAACAGCTTAAGCTTTAAAAAATTAGTTTAATTATCCCCAGTAAAGGAAACTGATAAGAAAACTTACTGTGTGACTAGGCCTGGGAAACAGTAGGTCCAAGACTTCACCAAACACAGGATACAATGTTTAGAAATGTACCTACTTTGGAGACATATACCTGAGTGCTACTTGTGTTGGTGCCAAAATTAATAGAGTGACTTTGAACTAGTCAAGTCATATTCAAGCTTTAATTTCTCTATCTTCAAAAAGAAATAGTCCCATTTTCTTTTGGGTTCTTTTTGGTTCTGAGATTCTATCAGTAGCAGGCCTTTTAGCTTAGATTCATCACATCTTTGTATCATCCTGGACTTTATTTTTTGGAATAACACTATCTGAGAATTCGCTTTGAGTTTTCAATGTACTAAAGCTGATAAAGATATTTTAAAGAGTCACGGGATTGCAATTGTCAGCTTTGCCCAGATAGCATCATAAAATCTTGTTGAGAATTGTTTCTGAACCACTGAAATGTATAGAATCCATACTTCAGAGGGGTATAAATAATCACATTTAATAAGAAAAACATGATCAAGCTAGCCAAAGATCTTTGCAATGAGAATCTGAGTCTTCACTAAGCTGGATTTTGTCGGAATGCTCTATTTTTTTTTTCCAGTCTTGCCTTCTTGTATGATATTGACTCTGTGCCTTGAAACTTTTTTAAAAATCATGTAAGTGATTTATTAAGTTGCTTAGCATAGCGATATTATTTAGAAATATTTTTAAAAGAGTCTTATGTTTTTAGTAAAACTGAAATAATTTGATAGATGAATGCTAGAAAAGAAAAATTAAGGTTAGTATTCTCATAAGCCTTTAGACAATCAAGTGTAATTCACTACAAAAATAAATCATTTTCAGCAGCAAACAACTAATCTGTTGGAACTGTTACTTAACTTACTTAAAGGAGAAAATAAGAAGAAAGAGAAATAAACAAAGTTCCTGAATTTTTCTCTAATTTGCTCCGTAGTATTTACCACGATCAAGGCTAATATTAATTCAGGGTAATTATTTTAGTTTTCCACACTGATTTGATATTGAGTTTTAGGCTCTTTAGACCTCAATCTTTGCCATCTGTTAAATTAAGGCTGTTCATCCTCTGACAGAACAGATTAAACATTAGTAATATTGCAATGAAATTCTTCACGCTCCACATACTAATTTCATTTTTATTTTTATTGACCTTGTTAGTGTTTTAACAGTATAGGATTCAGTCCAGCAATTCCACTCTTACGTACCGACCCAAAGAAAACAAAAACACTAATTCAAAATGAAACCTAAACTCATATGTTTATTATAGCACTATTTACACTAGCCAAGACATGTAACAACCTAAGTTTCCAAAAGCAGGTGAGTGAATCAAGAATAACTGGTATACACACACACAATGAAATACTACTCAGCAATCAAAAACGATAGGCTCATGCCATTTGCAGTAACATACACTAATTTCACATTGCATAAAAGCTTAAAGAAGGTGTCTAATACCTCCATTTTTTTCTTCTGTAGGCATTTATGTCCATGTTCCAGATCCTTACCCAGGAAGGATGGGTGGATGTAATGGACCAGACTCTCAATGCCGTGGGACACATGTGGGCACCTGTGGTCGCTATCTATTTCATTCTCTACCATCTCTTTGCCACGCTGGTGAGTTTAGCATTTTGTTGTTGTTTTTTTCCAATGATATCTTAGAATTCATAATGGGATGTACATCAACAAATTTTTGGCCCTTTTTCAATTTCAGAATGAGAGTGAGAGAACACAGGTAGAGTTGTCTGAAAGGGGGAGTCCCCATCCTTCCTAAATTTCTCTGAATCAAAGAACTGATCCAGATTTCAGGTTTAATTAAGAAATCGTCCCCCTGAAGTTTAAGTGTTTGCATGAGGGAAAACAAGATAAAGCCAAGTGGAAATCTCCCATTAGCATCTCAGCTTTTATACCCAGATGATCTAAGGATCAAACAGAATCACCGTATTTTTTTTTTTATCATATAGAGATACTCTCTTCACTGCATCTTTTTCTCGGCTGTAATTAAACTGTGGACAGGAATTGGAGACTTCAGGGTGCAGTTTGTTAAATAGAAGTCAGCTTAGTGTTTTGTGGCGTGTGTGTTTGTGTGTGTGTGTGAGATAGAGAGAGAGAGCGCGCAAAACCATGGTGGGGAAAAATAAAACACAAAACTGCAGAAATTGTCAAAGCACAATTAAAGACTGAATACCAAAATCCAGGGAAAATTTACTTCTTTTACACAAGCAGATGTTTCTCATCAATATATTTTTATTGTAGAAAAAAAGAAAGTAAAAGTATAAAATGAGGTTTATGACAGATTAGAGGATAATTCTCAGGTCTTTCTAGTGCCAGGCATACATCTCCATATAACAAAATAGCCAATATTTAGACTACTTAGATGTAAACTTAGACACTAATATTATGTCAAAAGTTCCGTGTAAGGGGGCCTCCTTGATGACGCAAGGGGTTAAGTCTCAGCACTATGAAGCTTTCGGCAGCCACTGCAGCACAAGTTTGATCCCCAGCCAAGAAGCTTCCCACATGCCGCAGCAGACCTCTCCTGTCTCCCCGCTGCTCCCCTCAGCAGTGTATCTCAGTGGATCTGCCTGTTCGGCTCCCCATTCTATCGCTGATGAATCCTCTCACCACCCCACACCTCTGGCCTACACCCCAGTTCTTGTATGCATAAATAACTAAAAATAAATCTTTTAAAAAGTTCCAGGTAAGGACCCTAAAATTTCATGTTTTATTAGGAACAAGTGACGTGAAAAGCAACTGTTACTACTTAGTGAATGACAAAATGTTTAAATGTTCTACATGTTTATTCCTGATATTTGGAACAACCAAGTTAGTTAATATTCCCACTTTACAGATGATGAAACTGAGGCTCAGAGGAGTGAAATAACTGACCCAGGGTTACACAGCATGTAAATATTGAGACAGCAGTTCCAGGTCAGCCTGGTCTCAAATCCCGTGCTCTTGGGACTGCAAATTGTCACTTCATAGGTTAGGAAATATAGTGTTGCCACTGAAAATGTCTACATTGAGTCAGACCTCTGCCCAAGCATCACTAAAATAAAACAAATTCCATGTAAACTATCTGAGGTCCCTTCCAAACCTTAATAGCTATGAATGAAATAAGCTCTGAGAAAGTAGACATGTTGGAGGCTGCATCTGCTACAGGGTGGAGAACTAATGAAGTCCATCCAATGCATTTGGGACCAGTGTTACCTGGTACGACATCTTGGGTTCAGGTTGGACCTGCACGGGGGGTCGTTTTGCATGGGATGATGTTTAAAGTATTCACAGCAAGAAAGGGGGTGTGGCCACCAGGACTTGGTCTGGCCTTGCTGTTAATTTTACACTTCCCTCAGGTCTTTGCGTCTGCCCTTCCAGGCCCTCTGAGTCCTGTCATGATTCACTCACCCCTTCGTTTATTCATTTATTCATTCATTCACTCATGAGTTCAGCTTTATTAAGCCCCTACTTTGTGTTTAAGTTCATTTAAAACTATGGAATGGGTTGAGAGTATTTCTAATGGGTTCAGTACTGGAGAGATATGACTGAAATCATCTCTGTTTGGGGGTTAGCCCCCTTGCCATTTTTCTATTAAAATGACACAATGATTTGCAATCCACAATGTAGATTTTTCACATTCAGATACCAATTTGATCCTTAAGTCAGAGACTCATAAAATATGAAAACAGGAAGAGAATGACCTAGCCTAATAATTTTTTTAGTGAAGTAAATTTTTCCAAGTGAACTTCTACAGGGATCCCCAATATACTGAAGTATTAAATGGTGTGTCCACTGCTCGGACCATCTAAATCTCCCTCATTGGGCCAAAAATGTGGCGTTGATGGTGGAACACTCAGGACTCTTAGGGATTTGGGGTCTCAACTGAGCTTTCAGAAACCACACAGCACAGCTTGAAAACCCTTCTCAAATTCCACCCCTGAATTCTCCTGATTTAAGAATCTGCCCAAAACACATGATTTTTTTCACTGTAATCTTCCTAAAGTAGTTTTAAGACTCAAGTGCAAGTTTTCTTCTTGTATCTGTAAATTTTAAATCTATCAAGCAATTAAGAATTAGAGGCCCTGCACGTCACCGCGGATAGCTCGGTAGATATGGTGGGGAGCCTGGGACCGACTCGGAGGTTGTCTGGCTGTGCAGACCACCACGAGTGTGACTTGGGAACAATCACGCAAATTCCCCAAGCTCAGAGTTGTATTTATTACATCTGAAGGTAAAGAGGAAGGGACCGACACACCCACTTTCCAAGGTTGCCTTGAGCTGTGAGCTGCACCGGTCTTTTTGAGGCTGTTTCTGACGTGTGTAAGGGGACAATCAGAGCTCACACCTATACTGCGTTCCTGTAAACTTAGACAAAGCGGCGAGCACATGCAAATCTGTATGTTAATAAGTGATGACATGTTACTATGCTAGCATGTTCAGATGTTTTAAATTTACAGGTGTAAAGTATTATCATTTTAAAGCATCACTGAAGCCCCAGTCTCTCTCCCTTCTCCCCCCACCCTTCTCCCATGCAACAAGTGTGATGAATTCAGCATGCATCCATCTGGCAGTTTTTAAACCATATTTCCTAAATTTATTATAACCGTTCATTACAAGAAGACTCATTCTGTGTAACACGAGCCCAACACTCAGTGTATTGAACGATACACCTCGATTATTAGGTGCATCCCAATTTCAGAGCTGTGAAAAGAAATCAGTGTCTTAAAATCAATGAACGTCAGCTGTTGCCCACACACATCTATGTCCATTAAAAACATACAGTGTATTTAACTTAAGCTTACCACTTGAGACATTTTATATCGCTGTGGATGTCCCTGGAGAGATGTCTGATGTGCAGAATCTCACAGCTGTGACCGTACACCACGTTGAGACACTGTTGTATTCAATTATGTGTTTCCTTCCTTATAAACCGTCAGTAGCGGCAATTTTCAGAATAAGTGGTACAGAACGCTGTTCTCATGTAAGTTTTGCACCAAATATTCTTGATGAAATCTTTTTATCTTAATACTCACCCAGAAAGCTCACTTGGCCCTCAGGATATACTGTCGTAGAGTCTGTTGCCTACAAATGGCCATATTTGCTTATCAGTTCCCTTTCTGGTAGAGATTTAGGTTCTTTCCAAATGTCTTACTTTTAAAATGTCACAACAGGGGCCTCCCTAGTGGCACAAGGGGTTAAGTCAGCACTATGAAGCTATCAGCAGCCACTGCAGCACGAGTTCGATCCCCAGCCAGGGAGATTCCCACATGGTGCAGCAGACCTGTCCTGTTTCCCCGCTGCTCCCCTCAGCAGTGTGTTTCAGTCAGTCTGCTTGTTGTTCTGCTCCCTACTCTGTTTGGTGAATTCTCTCTCTCTCTCTCTCTCTCTCTCTCTCTCTCTCTCTCTCTCTCTCCCCCCCTCTCTCACTCTCACACACACACACACACACACACACACACACACACACACACACACCTCCCCACACCTCTGGCCTACACCCCAGCTCTTGTATGCATAAATAAATAAATCTTCTAAAAAAAAAAGTCACAACTAATGCATTTGGATATGTGTCCACTTGGAGAGAGTGTTTCTAGAATATATGCCAGATGGCAGAATCCGAGACCTGTGGCCAGATCTGTGTGCCCACACACCAAACCTGGTGCCCAAGCTTTATTTCTGCAGCCTGTGAGCAGAGAATGGTGCACAGTTCTAAGTGAGTGTCTGACTTCCTGCGGCGTCAGCTTTGCCTCTCTGGCCTCAAGGCTGATCTAGCTGCATCTGGACCTGCCCCGAGAGCAAAGCGTGTGGCCCTCCCAGTGCAATGGCCCAGGGCGCCTGAGTCTCCCATTCTTGCCCTTGGTGCTTTCAGGGAGTGGGCCCTTTACGCGTGGCTGGTAGTACCTCCTTGCTTGCCTTGCATTTTTGCATTTCCATATTATTAAGAAGGGAGCGCTTCGTCTGCTTGTTAGCCATTTTCTTTGTCAATTACCAGATCACCTGCGTTACCTATTTTTCCAAAGGCTAGCTTGTCTTTTCCAGAGTCATTTGTTGCAGTGGCCCTGATATTCTGAATGTTTAACTCCCTGACTGCTCTGTGTTTCCAAGTTCCCTGGCAGGGAGTGTTCCTTATCCCATTAGAGGCATGTTTTGATAGTGTGTTTCGTTATGTTCCAAACTATCGGTTTTTCACTGAGGGTCAATATTCATTTTGGACTCATGCTTATGAAATGTCATTTCCACCCCGAGGTAATAAAAACATTCTCCTCTCTCTTCTTCTGAGTGTTTTGAACTTTTGCCTTTCACCCCTAGGTCTTTAGCTCATCTCAACTTACTCCTTACACAGATTATAAGGTAATTTCACTGTTCACATAAAGCTCCTATCAACTTTTTTCAACCCAATTTGTGTGAGATTTATAAAGCTTTGAGATTTTTCATTGGTTTCTCTGATTATATCTAATTTTTAATTGTATTGCATTTCTTTGAGGTAACACTAGTTTCCAACACTGTATGATTTAGGGGTGCAGTTTCATCCCTCTTCAGGTGTGGGTCGCCGTACCACACCCACCACCAAGGTACAGCAGTTCTCTGCCACCGTCCATTTGGTTCCCTAAAGCAAAAAGGTCAACTATTCAAATTTTTCTAATTTTTAGGTAACTTTTAAATGAGAATTAATTAACTCAATGGGAAAAAAAGCACTTTATAACTAAGTTATTAAAACTGAGATTACCCCCAAAACTGAGATTGCCCCAAAGCCTAGGGGCTGAAGTCACTCCCCCAGGTCAGTGGAGACTTTCCTTCAAGCACAGTCACAATTTGCTTTTCTTTTTCTGTGTGTTTGTGAGACTTACAGTGCCGGTAATGGACTCTATGGAGTTAGCTCAACTAGCTTCATTCAGCAGTATAACTGAATCTCAGTTCCTACATCCTGGCAAAAATGGGCAAGAGCTTACTCTCTGTCCTCTCTGAACCTTTAACTAGTACAAACATAGGAAATACAAACCGACCTACCAGCAGACAAGTTAAGTCTGTGATTCAATACACCAAAACATCAGTGACAGAAGAGGTTATTATCAGCCCTGTGGCCCAGGCCTGCATACAAACATCTGCTTTCCAGTCACCTCTGAGCCCCCTGATCTGCAATATTAAAAATATAGGTAGTTCTGGAGCTTCCCTGGTGGCACAGGGGTTAAAGTCTAAGTACTCTCAAGCTATCGGCAGCCACTGTAGCATGAATTCTATCCCCGGCCAGGGAGCTGACCCACATGGCGCAGCAGACCTCTCCTGTCTCTCCCGCTGCTCCCCTCAGCAGTGTACTTCAGTAGATCTGCGTGTTCTGCTCCCCACTCTGTCTCTGGTGAATCCTCTCACCTCCCCACCCCCACCTCTGGCCTACACCTCAGTTCTGATATGCATAAATAAATAAATATAAATCTTTTTTAAAAAATTATATATATATGTATGTATACGTGTGTGTGTGTGTGTGTGTGTGTGTGTGTGTGTGTGTGTGTGTGTATAAAATAGGCAGTTCCACAGCTGGAGATGGTTTGTGGACCAGTGTGTAAATATGGGCATGTGTGGGACAAACAACCCCCCCACCCCCCACAACCTGAGTGCTTGTAAGTTAGTCTCTCATCCATAAGCCTGTCTTGGCATTTGAACTTAACTTAAATGATCATTTTTGTTCATTTGTATGTTTCTTTTTACAAAATACCACATAACATTTTAACGCCAATGGGGAAAAGAAAGTCCACCTCCAGAAACACACAAGCTCTGAGGGATTTTCACCCACATTGGCCCTGGGAACCATTCTGCCTGACAGAGTCCTGATTTGGCCTTCTCCGGGACACGCATGCACCAGGCAGGAAAAAAAAAAGTTAGCTACTGTTTGTTCTGGGATAAAAATCAGCAAGCTAATCCAGAGCCCAGAGCCTCCTGGGGGTACCAATTTGTCAAGCCACAATGAAAATCAAGCTTAAGTATATAGCAAATGCATATTCATAACTATTATCTATTGTCCTTTAAAATGTCTCTCCCACCCACCAGTTCTGCATTCTGTATTTCTGTCCTGACTGGCTGTACTTTGCCAATTGCTTGTGAAAATCATCTTCCTTCCTCCCCCTTTTGCCAGGGATTTGGGGATGAGGACTATGGAAGAATTAACTAGATGAAAGACCTTTTTTTTTTTCCCTGTGTTTTTCCCTTCATTATTGTTTCAAAGGAAAACCCTGCCATGTCAATACTGAAAGAGAGAAAATGTAATTAAGCATTCATTGTGGGCAGTCTTTTTGTTACCTTTGAAGTACCTAAATTAACACAGCAATCTCTTGATTTTGCTTCTGTAGTGGCAGCTTTCTGAGAATAGTCATATTTTGCTGACAAAAATGGGCATCTCGAAGTGTAAATTAAATAACTTGATTCTGTAGGATTTGTTTAAAAGTGCATCTGTGTTGAATATATCCCATTTTACATTGCTCTGATTGCATTTGACTTTTTGTTGACCTATATAAAAAAATGAAATTGTTTCCAACTACAGTCAGCAAGGCAGTTTAGGAGAGTGTGATTATAAATGGTAAGAAGGAAAAGAAAAACACAAGATTATGGTGTGTTTGCCAGAGGACTGCTGTGTGTCTGTGGTGCGCTTGAAAATAATTAAAAAATAGAAATTATTAACAAAGTTCATAGCAAAGAAAGAAATAAGATTAAAGGTGACATTTCAACAAAAGGGCAAGTTTTCAGCTATCTATAAAAGCAAAGAAAATAGTGAAAGTGACTTTAGGAAAGAAAGGTAAATGAGAGGGGAAAGAGAAATTGGGCGAGGGCAGGACTATGCAGAGCTGGACAGAAAGCAAAATCAGATCTGCACCTGCTGAGACAGAAATGCTCAACCAAGAAATCCTGTTCTCAAAGGACAGGGTTCCCGCTTGCAAAAATGAACCACAGCATTCAATGGTCTAAATCATGCTAACCAAAAAATGAGTCTTGGAAGAGAGGATGAGAACCCCAGAGTGTGGGACGGATTGGTGATGTCACAGCAACATCAAATGCAGTGATGCCTACTGGGGAACACACTGGTTCAGTGGTTTATGGAATTTTGCTGAAATGGATTGTGGACCGATAGAAGGAAAATGAGTTTAATTGTCTGTGATGAAATGTAGAAAGCTAATGCTTAGCGTCTCCCTTCACTCAGGGGAATCTGAGCTTCTTCAGGAGAGTGAGGAGGAGGAGTTAGCGAGGTAAGGGGTTGTAAGGGCCCATAGAACCGACCACCTAAGAAAACACCTGGACAGAGCCATGTTGAACTTGGAAATGGATGCTGTAAATCTACTGAGCTAGAAAGTCAAAATCTCCCCCGTATATATAAAAAAATTCATTAGACTTTTAAGAAGGAGACTTCCTGGGCTGGAAGACACCTGAAATGTGGCATTTTGCACACCAAATGCATGGCCAATATTAAAGTTCCCTTGAGAATGGCATTATGATTTAAGGAAAGTTAAGAATGAGATCTATATTAATAGCTATTAATTAGATATTTATTAATAGCTATTAAAATATTCCCCACTCTTTCACTGAAATGGGTAATTCATAACCCACCAGTACCTATCACAGAAGGAAGTGGATGTATTACAGCAGTTGAATATCACGTAGTAGAACAAACACTTGCATATTCATAGAAAGCCACTTTACAGACCTGTTAGGAGGGGCAGGTGGCCGATGTCTGAATATATATGTATGAATTTCTTTTTATGAAGTTTTGCCCAAAGTGAAGGCCACTGTGTCAAATGTATACCTGTGCTCCAGCCTAATGAAGGAAAAGAAGGGACTTAGCATTCGTTGGCTCTCCCCCAACCCCAAAATTGCATTAAAGAAAATAATGATATGGCATTCCTGTCCCCTTTCACATTTCAATATATAATATGCAAAGGTAAATACTAAAATATTAACAGTGGTGGTTGATTGCACCATTTAGAACTGGCCAAGTGTAAATGGAAAAGTGTTTCACATGAACAGACGAAGATCTGGTGATTCACGGCAGGTCCCTGTAAAAATCCTGCCTTTGGTGAACCTCACTGAACAGAAACTGTGCATCGCTGCAGTGGCCATGGATAGCAAACCTTTTGGCCCAGCACGTGACACTGGCAGGTCAACACTGAAAAGAAGATTCTGGCATCAGTGCAATGGGTTCAGATCATTCATGAGCATTATCTGTTTGCTATGAAAACAAACAATGGGGGGAAAGCACTGAGACAACTGAGGAATAAGTTTTGCTTTCAGAATTAGGGCTTTCTCCCACTTTTGATGGGGAGCTGGTTAGGAAAGTGGTTGGCCCCCAAATCAACCTTCATCCTCACTCCAATTCTGTATAGGTAGGTAAATTTGTAGATAATTTGTGGGTAAATGATGTCTCACAGAGGATGGATATTGCATGTGATGGGAACCTTCACGTCCACTTCTTCCTAACAGTGGCTATTGCAACCTGACCAGAATCTGCAGAAAGAACTACAAAGTAATTCTCACCTCCTCACCACAGGCGGCACACTCAGCCAGCCTCCCCAGAATCACTTCTTTCCATTCCAAAGAGACAGTCATAGCCAGCCTTCTTAGCCATCTCTCAGCCTGAGTGCCACTTTGTCACCTTATCACAGCGCCCTAGAGCTTGACAGGGATCAAGCTGAACGCCGATGTTCAAAAGGTGACACGGGCTGTATGCAATTTTAAATGGTTTCTGTTTTCCCCTCACATTGTGTGCTCATCCAGCCCTGAAGCCAAAACATGCAAAGATATTTGTTGCGTGCACTTTAAACTTTCTCTTATATTTTTCTTAAAGCTGTTGCCAAAACCACCCCCAAAAGGTTGTCACAGTTCCCTGAATGTGGGACTATTGCATTGCTAAGCCCTTGAGCATCTTTCTCTAGCAAAGTAAAGCTTTTCCTTATTGAGTCTTGCCTTCTCCCTACCTTGAAATCCAAACTCTCCTCAGCATGAAGAGGAGAAGGTGCTGTCATCATCCCTCCTCCGTCTCTCTGCTGTCAGTGCTGGTAACTTCTTTCCTCCAAGAAGAATGTATAAAATGTACTGTCTTTTAAAGCTCCAGTAGCAAATGGTATGTTTAATAACCTTTATCAAACTGTACTTTATACTGTCTAGTTATGGTTTCAATAAGTCAGTTTAAAATAACTATTTTACATGCATTTTTTAAATTTTTTTTTTTACGTACAAGCTGGGGTACAGGCCAGAGGCGTGGGGCGGCGATAGGGTTCACCAGAGACAGAGCGGGGAGCAGAACAGGCATATCAGAAACACACTGCTGAGGGGAGCAGCGGGCGAGGCAGGAGAGGTCTGCCGCACCATGCGGGATTCTCCCCGGCCGGGCGTCGAACTCGCGTCACCACTGCCGACAGCTCCACAGTGCAGCGCTCAACCACTGTGCCACCGGGGAGGCCCTATTTCATATGCATTTTAAAAAAAACAACATTTGCAAGGAAAAATTTGACAGAGAAGAAGCTAATGTCATGACTTTGTGATCAGCGCAACTTCCCTTACTGGCATTCCCTCGCTCATCCCCATCCCTGCCGTGCATGCCCTGCTGCTCTCTGGCCCTCCTTTCTTGCTCATTAGAATCACAATAACCCACATCCTCCCTGGCCCTGTCTTGTCTCATGCCACCTGGGAAGTCTGTCTCATGGTTGTCCCTAAATCACCCTTCTCCTTGATATGTGGATGTCTTGGTAGCACGTGGTTGGACTCCTTATCAGCGTCTCACAATCAAAAATAAGATGCACCTGGACCCTTTTGCCCAGATCACCTCTCAGAAATCTACATGCTCAGATAGCTCAGAACCAAGATGTGATACACTGACTGGGTTTAGTGTCTGGTTTAATGTCTGTGCAGCCTCTCCCTCCACCCATCAAGTGCAGCTCCAATTTTCTTTCACACACCTGTTTTCTGGGAGGAAAGTGAACATTTTCCCGGATGGAGCACAAGGGAGATAGGATGGAGCATGAGAGAGACAGGGTGGCAGAGTGTCTCAAGGTTAGAATGGTCAGCTACACAAAGGTGGTGGCAGTGCCCATACCAGCCTGGGTGTGTTTTGACATTCCAGACCTGTCTTGTACCCACTTGCTGTCTGAACTTGGTGGACGCAAGGGAGAATTCATCTTGCGGGAGGCCTGGCAGGAATTCCTGCTGGGAAGTAGTCTAGGAGGTCTAGTTGTTACAAAGCCAAGGGCTCAATGCCCAATGTGCATAAGGGTCAATATACTATGACACCAGGTTTTGAAAAAGGAAAGTTTTATTGTAAATTGGTATGGAGACAGGAGGCAAACTCAAATTTCTCTCCCCAATTAAGAAAAGGAATGAGGTTATAGAGGTTTTGGAGATCAGAGTTGAGAACAACAGAGTTGCATTTTATTGACTATGGAGTGATAAAGGCAAAGAAATGTGGCTGAGGTTCATTGGCTAGCCACAGAGCAATTCTTACATAAAGAAGAGAATTTACATATGAAGAGAATTTTTTCACAGATAACTAAAGCTTTGCATTTTTGGCCTCTGGGTAACCCCTCTCCTCTGTATTTGTGGTCTCCTAGCTTCAGCTGACCTTGCAGCTCAGCTCAAGGTTAGTCCCTTCTGCTTGACCAGGCTGCATTATTTGTAGGTAATATTGAGGCTCTGCCATCTGTGAAAACAAACCTTCAAGAGAAAGATAAGGTTTTTTTTTCCTTTGTGCTCTAGGGTCTGATGTCAATTTAAATAGTTAACCTCAATTACATAGGTAGTGCGAGCCTGAAAGAGTCCCCAAGAATAAACCTCCCCTAGTACCTATCTGGAATGGCAGAACTTCCAAGTCTCCCTGAGTATGGAGAGCCAGTGTGTGGGAACAGACTGTTGCTGGAGCAATGGCCCAAGTCAGAGACCAGACAGAGAACAGAGGGCATTGAATGGGGATTCCAAAAAAGGTATGTCTACCTCCTGATACCCAAGCCTGTGAATTTGACTTTCTTTGGAAAGCAGTTCTTCGCAGATATAAATATATTAAGGGTCTTGAGAGGACAACATTCTGCATTGTCCAGATGGACCCTAAATCAATGGTGAGCATCCTTGTAAGAGACAAGTGAGAGCAAGGCACAGGGAGAAAGAGGAGGCAATGTGAATACAGGCAGAGGTTGGAGCTATCCAGCCACCAGCCAGAGGACACCTGGGCCCACTGAAGGTGGCATCCCAGTGCAGGCACCTCCCCTGGAGCCCTCAGAGGGAGCACAGACCTGCTAACAACTCAGTTTTGGACAGCTGGCCTCCAGAATCATCATAGAATAGACTTCTGTCATTTTAAGGCACCACCCTTGTGCATTCCATTGCAACAACCCTAAGAAATTAATACAGGGGGTGTCACTGAGAATCAGAGCTCTTGGCAGGAACTGATGTGGTGACCGATTCATCATTGAGAAAACCCAGAGCCCCCAAGCAAGCACCATCACTGCCCTGGTAAGGTACAGAGGACAATCACAAAACCACAGTGGATCAGACGCCAGAGGACCAGTACACCCTTATCTTAGACCAGCCATTCATCTTGACCTTAAACCAAAAAAGGAGCATTGATTCAAATGTAACTGAGTTCTTTTTATACTGATGTGATATTGGTTTACAATATAGGTCATCAAATGTAACTGAATTTTAAAAGATGATGTTGGGCTGATAATGGCAACATTCAGTTTTCAGCTTCAACACAAAAGGAGGGTTTACGGACTAAATTAATTTCGCTGGTAGAAATAGCAAGAAAATTATTTTAGTTCTGCCTCGGTTCTACAAAGAGCCCAAAGGACTTTTATATGCTTTCATGCAGGCTCTACCAGACACCAAGTCTGTTGGACGATTAAATGAAAAGCTGCAATTCTTTGAGCTATTCTCATTGTATCCATAATGCTATAAATGAGGGCAGTGAATCACAGTGAGCTGGTGGTCACAGACACCTCGTGATGGGCAGAGCCTGTTTGCTCTCCAAGGGCTCCAGCCACCCTCTTTTTCCACCCATCTGCCTGCCCATGTCTGCTTAATTTGGTTGTGAACTTCATGGCGGTGAGAGCAATATTGTATTTATGTTCCTGACCGGCCAGTGTCTGCCACATCAATGGGTTCCAATCAGCTGTTGTCGAATTTAATCGAATAACATAACCTCACTGTCCTTAAGTGGCCTGCCATCTGTCTGGTGTTGGGGAAATAATTAAAAACAAAGTCTCCTGCCAATTCAGAAACTCTCCAACAAGGTAGATGAGGGAGAAAACACTTTTGTTATTGAAGAAGCACTAAACCAGACTGTGATGGGCATACGGGCCACCTGCTAAAGAGATGGCACAGGCTGGCAGCAACCTCGCCCTTTTATGCATCTCACCAGGACACATCCATGTTCGAAAATGAAAATAACTAGTCCTCACATCAGAAGACTTGCCAGCACGTTTCTTAAATATAGTTCCCCTAAATTCACCTGGTAATTGGGATGGCCATCTGTGATAGCTAATTACCTGTATCCAAAGGAAAACTAAAACTTCTCATCTCTCCATGACAAGTAGGTAGTTTTGCAACATAGAACCAGGTGGCTGAGTTACTCTCCCACCTCTCCATCACAAGGGGATCCAGGGCACTATCTTCCTGATGTTTATATTTTCAAGAGATCACCCCCAGGCCCTTAAGAAAAACATTCCTGGGCTGTAAAATAGATGAAATTTATTGTTCTTTAAAAAACATACATACATATATATATATATATATATATATGTATGTATGTTTACATATATTATATATGTATGTATGTATGTATATATATATGTATGTATGTATCTCCAAGGAACAGAGGAAGAATTTACAAGGACAAATTTTCTAAAGGAAATGCCTTAAAAAATGAGAGGGGAGATAATCACTTTCCCTTTTTTTTTCAGGGAAAGTGATTATTGTGTTTTTCTTTTTAGATTTGGGTTTGTCCATTCAACAGGGAGATAGACAACTAGTCAAATTAAGACACGGCGCAGTGCCTGTTAGTGCCCAGGGAGGGTCGGGGTGGTATGAGACGACTCAGCTGCAGAGACCCGAAAATGGACATCTCTGAATTTGAGTGAGCTTGATATTACTTTTGATGATATCATCAAGGTCAAGATCAAGGTCATAGGGAGGGGTTAACATAGAGTGAACTAAGAGATGTCCTGTTTTGAATAATGTCTGTTTTATCATACACCCGAATATATTCGTGCCCACATGCCCATGGGGTGGCAGACTTGGTGGCATCAGTATATATCTATGGTCTAGACCAATCTGTATCTTTTTAAAGTTCTGGCAGGATCCCAAAAGACATGGCTATTAAAATGAGGTTGCTGGCATTTGTTCCAAACCAGGCATGGCCTGTCAAGATTTAATATTTGAAGCTTTTTTCCCTTGTTACGTACTCATTAAAACTTGTGTAATAGTTAGCCATTAAATTCTGCATAATATTCTCTTTGATACTTAAAAGGCATGACTAACTTGCCTGTATTTTCTCACCTTCATGCTTACCCAACTGATATTAATAAATTTGTGAAGAAGAAAATTGAAAGGTGAAAAACTGAAAATTTGAAAGAGGAAAATTACAAGTTAAGAAAGAAAAAGGTGATCCACTGAATCTAGAACTTTTAAGAATTCAAAATTCAAAAGGGACTAGAAGTTAAAATATTTCCAATTCTATATTTTTGCTTTCTTATTTGACCTTATTTGCCCATTCCAAAAGAACCATATGCCTTTTTATATTTGGAAATATGGTGAAAGAAAGAAAAAGAGAAAATCCAGTTTTGAACAAGGCAAGCACCATTATCATTTCTGAAGTACCACCTTCTAGCATTTTCGCTATTACTCCTTTTGTGCGTAATTGTACTTTTACTGTATATAGTCTTTAATTTTGTAATATCAACATTTTTCAAAACTATTACCATTTATGAGTGAATTAATTATTATTGCTATGTAACAAATTATGAGCAATTTAAGATCGCAGAACAATGCATGCTGATTCTCTCATGTACTTGATGTGGGTCAGGAAACTGGGACACACTTGTCTTAAGCATCTTAAGGTTGCAGCCAAGATGTTGTCTGGGACTATGGTCATCTGAAGGCTGGACTGGGGCTGGAGGATCCAGAGCCAAGATGGGTCACTCGCAGGGTTCAGGGCATAAGACCTCAGTTCATGACCTCATGAACCTCTCCCTACGCCATGAGAATATTCTCATGACATGGCATCAGTCTTCCACCAGAGTGGATGATTCAAGAGCAAGCAACGTGGAAGCTACAATGTCTTCCATCCCTAGCTTTGCAAGTCACATACCACCATCTCTTCCACAGCGAACCATGTTCACCTTGTCCAACACAAGAGTGTGAACACCAAAAGCATAAAGAAAACTGAGCACCATCTTGGGGACAAGCCACCACCATGGGAATTGTTAATGGCTACAGGAATTCTATAATAGGGATCTCTAGAACTGTATTAACTATTTATGAAAGGTTAGATGCTATTTCCAGTAATTAATTATTATAAATAACCCCGTATCAAGTATCGTTGTGTATTAACTTTCATCATCAATACTTGAGATTATTTTCTTTAGATGTAGTCTCAGCAGTGGGATTGTTGAGTTATAAAAAAAACTTCTTCCTATCTTCCGTTTTAAATTAGCCTCCTAAAGCAAATTAATATTTGATAGTGATTATTTCAACATATGTATTTCCTTAAACATATTTGCGTTAAATACCTTAAGATGCCTAGTAATGATCCACAACAATGTGTTTGTTTTTCATTTAATGCATTCTATGTAGTATATATTTTAGGTAGATATTCTATATTCTATATATAATATTTTGATACTTATGGCAAGTGGGTTTTTTCATTGTTATTTAACCATTTTATAGATCCTCCTGAGTTTGTTTGTTGCTGTTATTTTGGACAACTTAGAACTTGATGAAGATCTAAAGAAGCTTAAACAAGTAAGTAATGTATGGGGGATTCCTTAAATCTGCATTTAAGCAAATAAGAGCAAAATGTGCATAAACCTATAAAGGTTACAAGTTACAGCAGTTTGAGCTTCAAAGAAAAAAAGATTTTAATAAAGCAGTCTAAGTTAGCAAAATTATTTTCTTTTAAGTTTCACTTTTATCCAATATCAACAAAGAAAATGTTCTATGCCCTTTAATTATCCTCAGAATATTTGATACTATTTTGAGTAAAAGTAAGGTGGACACACTAGTATAATAAATTGCATTTGGAGACTTTTCTCCTTCTACCATTAAATGAAGATTTTTTGGAAATGAAATGCCTCAAGGTTAGTTTGCTATTTTACATAATTGTATGTGGTACTCTTGATCATCATCATTAAAATATTAAGCGTCAACTTGTCTGACCTCTAGACACTAAAAGAGAATTTAGTCTGGGTGCCCATCATGATTATAAAAAATGGAATAGAATAAATGCTCAACTGTCTGTCACTTATATATGAAAACAGACTAGGTATTAAGCACTGGTAAGTTGTACCCCAAGTTTGTAAATGTAACTGTGTGAGGTTTACATTATTGATGGCGGGAGGATTGTAGGTATGATCAGCCATTCTCACAGCTTCTGTTACATGGAAGATACTTGGCTTGAATGTGTGACTCTATGAAAGAGTGGAGACCCTTCAGGAAGTAGAGTTTGTGAGACAGAAGGACTCCCACTAAGATACTTTTGCTTGCCTTCCCCAATACTGCGAGGATAATCGGCATGTTAACTAAGAGAACCATGATTCTAAACCAAATCCTATCTGGAATCCTAGCAAAGCCATCCACATTCAGAATTTTCAAATCATCTGTATTGTCTATTTTTAACAAAGCAAAGATAAATCCTATTAATTTCTTTGCTGTCATTAATATATCAGAAAGCAAATTTAAGCTTTTTGTCTTACTACTCTTGCATATACCTAAGGCTATGCTGTCCAACCCAGGAAAAATTTATTTTCAGAAAAAGGATATATACAATATAGAGATACCTGCTGCGAACATGTCAAGGAAAGATTTCTGTTCTTTCCTGTCCTGGAGCTGCGTAGGCAGAATGTTGTCTGGGTTTCGTAGAGATGATTACTCCTGACTCTATAACTTGTGCCAGCAATGGCAGATCTTCCTTCCATGAGATCTAGGAAGTTCTTTAATGCCATTGGTGGAAATACTTTCCATGGCTCCTAGTTGTAAAAGAAAATATGTCTCATCAATGAGTTCATTGTTGAAACTGACCAACCATAGAATGAGACAAAACCAGTAAAACCTGCTGCTGTGTAACTACCTTTGTCCTTGCTTTAGCAATCTAATGTTTTGATGTGGATTTCTGCATATGCCATGCTTACTAAGCATAGATTTTATTTTATTTTTTAAAGATTTATTTATTTATACATACAAGCTGGGGTACAGGCCAGAGGCGTGGGGCGGCGAGAGGGTTCACCAGAGACAGAGCGGGGAGCAGAACAGGCAGATCAGAAGTACACTGCTGAGGGGAGCAGCGGGCGAGGCAGGAGAGGTCTGCCGCGCCATGTGGGATTCTCCCCGGCTGGGCGTCGAACTCGCATCATGCGCTGCCGCTGCTGGCAGCTCCACAGCGCAGCGCTCAACCACTGCGCCATCTAAGCCTAGATTTTAAATGTACGCTGATAGAGCATATTAAATATGTATTCTACAGAGAAAATGAAAAATACTCTGTTTTTTTAAATTGATGCTATGACCAGGTTCAGGATGGTTTGAAATAACCATTGGCCGATGTAAATGCCATATAATTCCAGTTGCAATTTGTAAATAGTTTTTCTTCTGGAAAGCAGTAAAATAAATCTGTATGTGGAAATTTTTTCAAGTTTATGAATTCAAGCCTATTGTTTTGGTAGTGCTGATACTGATACTACACATTCGTTTATTGTTTATATATATATATATATATATATATATATATATATATCTTTTAAATGATCTTAAGTGAAAACAAAAAAACAAGACTTGTAATGGTATTTTTCTTACTAGACTACAAAGTTTTAATAAACTGTAGTGTGTTCTGTTTGGAGTATATATCGCTAGTTATAAAGCGGCTTTTATTGACTCGCTGGCTAGGCCTTAGTGATGCTTATTTTTGTGGATGCTTCACATTTGGGCTCATCACCCACCGTGGCAGTCTAGAATTTGAAGTACCTTCTTTGCATATCTATTGATCATTGAGCACTGAAAATCCATCACAAATAAGACAATGTGGCATCTGTACTTTTGTACATGGTTTGTACATGTTCATTTGTACTTTTCAATTTGTTTTTTAGCCCTGATTGGACTGAAACTCTATATCTGTTAAATAATCTATTAGTATTATACTTAAAAACCATTAAATGACTGTGGTGCCAGTGTTGTAATAAGCTAAAATATTCCTGTCTTACTTTCATCCATGTTTCATAAGAATATTTTACATATTTGCAAGTTCCTGACAGTTGTGTTCTTTATGCCCTTTGTTTTCTTTATTTCCAGTGATCTTGGACTTTGCAATAGAGCTCATTCACATAGTTTCAAGATACACTCACGTACACACACTTTCACATGCATGCACACATGCACTTTCACACATATGGACACGTAAGATCAGGGCACTTGACATTTTACACTCTCTTTTGAAGCTTCATTTAGACTATTGGTGTAAAGGTGTCTGAAAATTTTTCTTGCTTAGTTTTCCATGTGCAAACTCGGCAGTTGAGGATTTAAATGCATAGAGTCTATTTTTACTATTTCCAGATAGAGACAATCAGGGGGAAAATGTAGAAAAGTAATTGATTTTCTTAATATTTCCAGTTCCAGAAAATACTATGTATTCCAAAGTCTATCTTTGTTCTGTTCAAACTTCTCTTTCATCTTTCATCCTTTTCACCCGCCAGCTTAGGTTCCTATAGCAGCATTTGTTGACCACTACCCAATGCCAGGTACTTTATATTTTATTTAATTTTCACAATAACTATCAGGTGCAGGTATTATTAATATGTCCATCTTAGAGATGGGGAAACTAAGGCCCAGAGAGGTTCTATAACTCATTTGAGGGCACACATCTCAAAAATGGTTGAGTCAGGATTTGAACTCTGGCAATGTGGAGCGGACACAAGTCATCTAAATGCCAGACACAAGTTGTATCATCATGGAGTCTCACGTGGCTCTTCATTATCCCTTTATGATGATGTTGCTGGAGATAAAAGACGTCATTCTGTTCTCAAATTAGCTATTGATAAAAGGGACAGTTTTCTGAGGAATGGAGCAACACAGTCTTGGAAACAATCTTTAAAATCTTTCCCTGCAAAAATCAGATTCTCTAATCAGGGTCGTTGGAGTTAGGGCTTTGCAGGAGGTCAGAGCGGAGATGCTCACTCTTCACTCTTCGTGCTTCAGGGCGCAGACGCTGCCAGCTCAGCGCCGGGACCTGCTGAGCACAAAGACCCTCCTTGGACACAGACTTAATATGCTCATGGAAGGTTGTCATTTTCGTGAGGCCTCTGGGGACATTTAAAGCGTTGCATTATGACTGACGTAAAACAGTTGTGTTAGAGGATAAATATTGATCCATAGACATTATTCAAGGCCAGTAATAGAGACAGTGTGAGTTCCTTCAAAAAAGGGAAAGCTAAATAAGAAGCCTGACACGGAGCTACTAGAAAGCCAGTTCTCACAATCTGGGGGAAGTAGAACCCTGAGGTAGACAAACCAGGAGACCACCAGCAGACAACTAACAGATAAGTGAAAAAAAATCGAAATAGAATAAAAGAAAAATGTGAGAACATGAACTGGGAAAGCCTTCAGGATATGAAATTAAAGGGTCACACTGGTTATGAATGTGACCCAGTGACAAAGGGGCAGGAATGTGAGAGCGAACCCAGAATTTGGAAAGCGACAGAGTCAAGTGCCTCGTGGCAAAGGCCTTCAGGGAGATGTTCCCGAAGGCCTGTGTGATCAGTTGTCGGTGGAATCGGGTTTTCTCTGCATGGAAGCTGCAGCAGCCTCTCCCCCATTATTTTAGCACTTCAGGAAGCCCACAGGGAGTTACAGTTTCTGAGTTACTGAGTTTCACCAGTGTAAGGCCAGCTGCGCTCACCAAATGCCAGCACTCCGCCTGCAGCTGGGGCTCTGTAGATCCTCGGGACCGCACTGACTTCCTACAGCTGCGACTCTGAAGGCTTTTCCTCTGTGTCATCCTTTAAAAAAAAGTGACATTGAATTATTTACTGCTTACTAAAGGCACTTGGGTAAGAAAAAGTTCTTTTAAGTGATAGGATTCAGAGGCCTCCTTGGAGGTCAATTTCCCACCCATTCCCACTGCTCCCCCCTCCATAGTGTCACTAGTGTGGTGCATTCTAGCCATGGATGCAGCTTTTCCTTTGTCGCTCTTCAAAATAAATGAGGTTCTACAAAACTATGCCAATTATACATCCATATGAAATTCATCTATTGCTCTCCCTGTTGCTTGTGAAATGCAATCAATTCCTAGCAGCAGGATAAGAGCAGCAATCAATTACTAGGTGCCATCATTTCCATGACCCCGTATTTCATTAAATAGCCACCATGTTTCTCCTTTCAGCATCTTCAAAACTCAATAAACTCATGCCATCTGCAGTGACATGGATGGAACTGGAAGGGATAATGCTAAGTGAAGTGTGTCAGGAGAAAGATAAATACCAGAAGGTGCCCTTAATATGTGGAGTTTAGAGAAACCCAGTACAGGACCTGGGGATAGATGGATAGGTGGCTAGCTGATGGATGGATGGGCAGATGGATGGAGGGATGATGGATGGATGGATGGGTGGTGGAGGATGGATGGATGGATGGATGGCATGGGTGGGTGGGGGTGGGTTGATAGATAGCTAGAGAATGTTTTTCTACAAAGTAACAGAAAATTGAAAGTGAAATTGTTGGTGAATGTGTAATTTAGATGCTGAGAAGCCTACTCAGTTACTATAGAAACTAAAACCCTTTGACCGAATACCATCCTCTGAACTGTAGAAGGATAGAATGACCGTGATACTTAGTGCTGTAACAATAATACTAGGGAATGTAGGTGGAGTTTTGCAAACTTTGAAGAAGAAAATTCTTGCAGCTTTAATAATTTTTGCAAATTCAGTGCAAGACCTTCATAAAGGGTTTTCTTTTAAGCAGCATAAAATTCATTAAACTGTGAGAAAAGAAAAACAGAAGCCTCAGGGAAAGAATCATTGAAAAGGGCAGTATAGATAGTCTGTTTAGATTAAGTTCCAAGCTCTGAAATTAAAACTATTTCACCAGCTCTGCCTCAGGTCTCATTTGAATTCTGGCCCAGAGACATGTGGTCTTTGATGGTGTCCACAGCATAGTGGAGAGTGGAATGTAAAGAAGCTTCTTTGTCTTATTGACTGTGATATTTTTATAACCAAATAACAAAATTCTCATGACCTTTATTGAAATTGAGCTGCAGGTTCTCTTTAGCTTTAGCAGGGAGTGTCCATTTTCAGCTCTGTCTTGTCTTTTATATTGTGACCATTCCAGATTTAAGATAGTAGTTTTATCTATTATATTCTCATCATTCCTGAGTTGATAGTAGCAGGGAGACAGGGTATTCTAGAGTGTACCATTCTGCTGAACACGGGTGGCCCCTCCTGATTGAGCCTTCAGTCTCATCAGTGTTTTGTCCGTCTCTCATGAGTAAACTTAAACTAAGGCAATGTGAAAGAGAGGACATAACTGCTATGCTAATAAGTACTGCCTCCTGGTAACTACTGAAGTGAAGAGCACTTTATATTATCAGATTTCATCCTGAAATTTAAAGGCATAGAAACTAAATGTCTTCCTCAAGTTCACACAATTTGTAAATTCCTAAATTGGAACTAATACGAGCCCTCTGACTGTTAATTAGTGTCCTCACCAACAGATATGACACTCCCTGCTCAGAGAATCAGTTCCTCAGTCTTTCCTTAGGAGATGCAAGTGTAGGAAGTGGACTGAAGGAGATGCTTCCATTGATGGGTGTGTATTCCCTCCCTATGGGTGTGTAGACTGGAGGCTCAACTATAATCAGAATATTACTTAGACAGGAATCAATGTGAAGTGTTGGAGTGAGAGGAGCTTTATGAGTCAAATACATAATGGCATCAAGCTACGATCACCTGAGGTATCCGTCTCATGAATGGACTGTGACTACCCGGAGACTAGATCTCCTGTCTCTGTAATCCCGGAGTCTGGGCGCTAATGTCCTGTGCTTCAGATACTGGGGTTGATGGCCAGGTGCATAATGGTGATAAATAGCCTGTGTCAGAGTTTCCACTACCTTCTGGCTTCCCCAGCATCCTAGGGTAGAGAATAAACTGAAGGGAAGAGTAGACCAAAGATCGGGGATTGGTTCCTGAACCATATGGTGATGGAGCTCAACCACAGAAAATGAGATGTAGGAACATAAGAGGGTGGTGAAATACAGAGAAGTTATATAGAGGAGATAGGATTTGGGGACTAATTGAACATCACCTTTAATTAAGATTCATTTCTAGGATATGACACGAAAAAGCATAGGCAACAAAAGCAAAATAGACGAATGGTTCTACCACAAACTTAAATTTCAGTGCATGAATGGCTCACGGGTGAATTGGTGGTGGGAAACCTATGGGGGATACACAATAATGTAAAGGATATAAATTAAATTTTAAAAAATACAGTAAAATCATGAAAAACATTTAAGCTAGTAAAAAAAAAAAAGATCAGCAGAATGAAATGGTAATCTATGGAATGATAGAAAATATTTCCAAATTAGTTTATGATAAGTAACTAATATTCAGATTATATAAGGAATTCTTACAACTCAACAACAACAAAAAAAGATAACCTGATTTTTAAAATGGCAAAGAACTTGAACAAATCTTTATGTAAAGAAGATAGAAGAATGGCCAATAAGCATATGTAAAAATTGTTAGCATCACAAATCATTTTGAGACATCAAATCAAAACCACAAGGAAATACCACCTCCTACACATTAGGATAACAATTATCAAATAAAATAAATAGAAATAAAAATAAAACATGTTGGAGAAGATGCAGAGAAATTGGAGTGCCTGAGCACTGTTGATGAGAATATGAAATTGTTCAGCGATTATGGAAAACAGTATGTGGTTTTAAAAAAAATTAAAAAATCAAAAAAATTAAAATTAACCCCTGGTGGCGCAGGGCTTAAGTCTCAGCACTATGAAGCTATCTGCAGCCACTGTAGCACGAGTTCGATCCCCGGCCAGGGAGCTTCCCACATGACACAGACCTCTCCTGCCTCGCCCACTGCTCCCCTCAGCAGTGTATTTCAGTAGATATGCCTGTTCTGCTCCCCACTCTGTCTCTGGTGAAACCTCTCAGTCCCTGCACCTCTATCCTACACCCCAGTTATATGCATAAATAAATGAATCTTTTAAAAAGGAAGTAGAGAAGATTGCTAACCTTCATTCCCCCTACTCTAGCTTCCAAACAGACCACCTAGTTTCTGATTTTAAATTTTTTTCGCTATGTTAACACCATTTACCACAGTGCTATCTGGGCTTTTTTCCCCATCGTGTATGTCTAGAGAAGGATATTTGCACAACACACTCAGGTCAACAGCTGGGAATCAACTGCACCTGGAGGCATCAGACACTTGGATCCGTGCTGCTCTCAGGAACACTCAACAACCCAGCAGCTAGAGGATCAGTTCCCCCAAGAAGCTACAAATCATTAGTGACTGAGAGTTTGGAAACTCTGCATTTTATTCAAACCCTTTGATGTTACCCAAGACCACTTGAAACTAATCTTTTGGCCTAAGATGACACTTTTGTTATCAACGCATGTCAAGCTTGACCCGCAAGAACAACTCAAAGGTGTGGAGTAGCAAGCTTCTTTATTCTTCCTCTTTTGTTCTTCTTCTCTCCCTCCTCCGGGATCCCTCTGCATTTATACATTTAGCGAGCCAATCACCATAAAGGTCAGGTCTCACGTAGCCAATCATGATAAATGTCAGCGCAAGTGTCCAATCCGCACTCTGTCCACGTGCACACCCCAGCGCACAAGTGGAGGCACGAGGTGTCCATGCCCTCAGCAGCTGCCGGGTGGGGATTTCCGCGGCTGGGTGGTGCGGCCCAGGTGCGCTCCCGACAAACGCACGTATTATTATGCATAATTTTCCATGATTGAAATATCAAAAGATCACCTGACATTACTTTTGATCTTCTATTTCTAAAATAACTTCATTATTAAATTTTTGAAGTATTAAATTCATATGTTCCATTAAGACTGAACAGCAATAAGATCAGTTTAAAGAGATGAAGTGGTAAGACTGAGAACTCTTCAGATCAGGGTTCAAGCCAATGTGTCACAACAGAGGCTAAGAATTTGGGGATATCAATTATGAACATAAGACACAACCTAGTTTAGACGTCAATGCAAAAAGGGGAAACCCCTTAAATTCAGAATTGAACAATAGCCTAGGAAGTCAAATCAAAACAGAGGAGTGACTTGTTATAACTGATGTACTCCTGTTCTGGGTTGAGCTGTGTGCCCCTGGAACAGATACATAGAAGCCCTAACCCCCAGGACCTATGAACATGACCTTATTTAGAAATGTGGTATTTGGGCCTCCCTGGTGGCGCAGCAGTTAAGCGCTGCGCTGTGGAGCTGTCTGCAGCGGCGACGAGAGTTCGACACCCGGACAGGGAGATTCCCACATGGCGCAGCAGACCTCTCCTGCCTCGCCCGCTGCTCCCCTCAGTAGCATGTTTCAGTCAATCTGCCTGTTCTGCTCCCCACTCTGTCTCTGGTGAACCCTCTCACTGCCCCACACCTCTGGCCTGTACCCCAGCTTGTATGCATAAATAAATAAATCTTTAAAAAAAAAGAAATGCAGTATTTGCAGATGAAATCAAGTTGAGATGTGATTCAGTAGGTTGAGAAGTAATTCAACAGGACTGGTGTCCTTATACAAAGATGAGAGGAGAAGAGAAATGGGGTGGGGAAGGGGAGGCCCCCTAGTGAGTTTTACCCTCTGCGCACCTAAACGTGACACGTGAAAGCATTGGAGGGGTTGGCCTGGCTTTGATTCCCTTTGAACCCAAGTTGCTCAGTGAGTGAGGTTCCAGAGCAGCTTTGAATAAGATGTGAGCCTGGACTGCTCTGGAATGGTTTTTATAACCAGACTGGCTAGCACATTATGGAATTTATCAAGAACAGTGAACAGTCTGTTTTTGTTTTTCGGTGTTTGTAATTCTGCCTCCCTTAGATTGTGGGTCAATTGTCGACCTTCCCTGCACCATACTGGGTGGTGGTGGCATGTGTTTCTGACATTGTCACTCACAGTGACTTGTCTATTAAACAGTAACAAAAGAATAACTTAGATTATTTTTAGGAAATGAGAAACAAATATGTATGTTTGACAGTATCCCTATTTTCATGTTGTTTTGCAAAAAATGTTGATTGGTGTGAATTTTCATAGTGCATCTAATATGTCTTTTTATCAAAGTCTGCAAAATCTAACAAGTCTACAATCTACCAAAAGCATACTTAGGGATGATACTTGGAAAATGCATATTATGTCCTGAAAAATAATTAGTTAAGAGAACAGAGCAGAGCCTGGAGTTCACGACCTCAGTGTGGCGACTCCATTACCAAACACACATCTTCCCTACCTCTGTGTAAAGTGTGACATGTCTCTTATGGTAAATGCCATCCCTGATACTAGGTACGTGTATACTGAGGTGCAACAAATGAACACATTGACTGTAGATAATGACAGCCACTGTCAGAGAAAGAAGTTACCAAAGAGCAAAGAGGAGATGCCAGAATGAAAGTTATGGTGCTAGATTGGAGTAGGGGTGTCAGTATGAGCTGAGTTTATTTTTAGGCAGGTAGATAGGTAGGAAGGTAGGTAGGTAGGTAAGAGGGAGGAAGAAAAGAAGGAGGGAAGGAGGGAGAGAAGAAGGGAGGGAGGGAAGGAAGAAGGGAAGAAGGGAGGAAGGGAAGGGAGGAAGGGAAGGGAAGGGAGGGAGGGAGGAAGGAAGGAAGGAAGGAAGGAAGGAAGGAAGGAAGGAAGGAAGGAAGGAAGGAAGGAAGGAAGGAAGGAAGGAAGGAAGGAAATACAGACATAGGCAGATATATAAATAGGTGGCTACATAGGTAGGTGGCTAGATGATGGATGATGGATGGATCTATGAATAGATAAGGCACATAGATTCATAGGTGGGTACATAGATATGTGTCTAGACAGTGGGAAAATAGATGATAGATGTAGTTAAACAGACATAGATAGACATAGAGGCAAGTACATAGACATGCTGATAGCTACAAATGCATACATGATATGCAGGTGGGTGCACCTATATGGTTCTTTGCTTACATAGGACACACACATATACTGCAGGTGTGTATTCACAGGGAGGTATGCGTACATGCATTTCGTAGCTCTTTTCTCTCTGTGCACCCAGAAATAGTGACATTCCAGCAGTGATAAACAAACCTAGTGCTAAGATTTTAACATCTAAGTAGTTTTCTCCAATAAACAAATCATGACTCTTTGGAGAAATGGTTGACTCTAGTGCTGAGTCAGGGAAAACTCCACATGAAACTTAAGTATTTAGTGGAACCAGAAAGTAGAGTTTTATCGGCATAGAAAGCCAGCTGGGAGAGCCCCCAGTGGCCAAAACAGGAACAATTTGTGCAACAAAATAAGGAGCAATAGTATTGAAACCCAAAAATGAAACAAATTGTGTATTTGTGTGTGTGTGTGTGAATAAAAAAAAATGAAAGAAAGGGACAGTTCTTTCTCACAGAATAACCCTAAATACTAAATAATAAATATGGGAAGTAGGAAATGACCAATGAAACATTAGTGTCAATTGTAATGTTGCTGCTGGCACGGTGTAGGGATAAACACTAAGATTAGAGTGTGAAACTTTAAGGAGACCTGGGGTATTTGTGTAGCTCCAAGTGACACCCAGCTCATCTCACATTTTTAACAAATAATTGTGACGGTTTTAATACGTGACCACAAATTCTTTGAAACTCCTCCCTTCTAGGAGATAAAGCCAGTTCTTCTTCCCGGCAGTGTTAGTTGTGGTTAATGACTTGTTTCTAGCAGGGGAGGAAGGAGAAATGCTGTAATTGTTTAATGAACAGGCCTAGCAGATACCCCTTACCCAAATGATTACAGTTAAAATCTCAATATTGAGGCAGAGGGATGCCATCTTCCCCCCAGCCGGAAGTGATGGATGTATCATCTTTGTGGCATTCTTCCCCGAACTCCATGACCCCTATTTAATTATCAAAAAACATCAGATGATTCCAAATTGAAAGTCACCCTACAAACCACCTACGCAGTCTCCTAAAAATTGTCAAGGTTATTTGAAACACGGAAAGTGTCATATCAGTGAAACACATCATGGAATGCCGGATACCTGGAATCCTGAAACTGGAAGAAAAAGACAGTCATGGGAAACTGGGGAACTGCAAGTAAGTTCTGCACTTTAGTTGCTTGGTGAAGGTTCATTTCTTAGTGTTGATAAATGTTCTGTGGTTACATGAGGTAATGACATAAAATAGCTGGGTCAGAGCTCTGCAGAGACTCTTTGTGCTATCTTTGCAATTCTTAGGTAAATTTAAAATTATTTTTAAATAAAGTGGTTTTTAAAATGAGCTGGAAACGTTCCATGGTGAGTTCTAGCTATGCAACATGTGAACCTACAAAATGGCGGCTGTGGTGCCTGATTCAAAGACACACATATCGGGCCTCCCTGATGGCGCAGCGGTTAGGCGCTGCGCTGTGGAGCTGTCGGCAGCGGTGACACGAGTTCGATGCCCGGCTAGGGAGATTCCCACATGGCGTGGCAGACCTCTCCTGCCTCGCCCGCTGCTCCCCTCAGCAGTGTGTTTCCATCGATCTGCCTGTTCTGCTCCCCACTCTGTCTCAGGTGAACCCTCTCGTCACCCCACACCTCTGGTCTATACCCCAGCTTGTATGCATAAATAAATAAATCTTTAAAAAAAACAAAGGCACGTGTGTCTCCAAAGCGTGTATCACATGGATGCTTTATAGAATTTATAGTTAATTTTGCTTTTAATCAGAAAAAGTGAGTGCATACACATCTTTGGGACATGGGTTTAAGATTTTTTTCTAATGGAAAACTTGATGTGACTTCTTTATCAGTGACACAACTCATCTAACATTGGAAGAATTGTGTGTCCTGTTTAATATGGTTGATTCCGCATTGTGAGGACCCCACGACAAGAGTAACAGTGATGAAAAGTAGCACAGATGGGCCACATGGGCTGCTTGTGGGATGGTGTTGGCGTTGCCTTTGTTCTTCATCTCATCACCATTGTGTCATCATTGTCTTGTGTGTATAAACGTATGTTGTGAGGTCATCAGGCTACAGAGAATCCTGCTGTCATCAAAAAATGTGTCATATTAGCTGAGGAAAGACACCTCATTAGGCTTTAGTGCCAAGCCCTGGTTGGAGAAAATGCAAGGAGCACAAGGATTTGCTTAACTGGAGGCAGGTCCAGAAGCTGTGTCTAAAATGATAAATGCAATTTTACTGGGAAAATGGGACCAGAACATTCCATATAAAAAAAATAGGTATTAACTGGCAGAAGCAGAAGTGCATCAATTACTCGCAAATGTTTTTGAGGAGACAATATAAAAGTTTTTAAACACTCAATCTCTGAAATCTGGAAGGTTGTGGTCACATTTCAGTTTTAGCCCCTGTAGGACATGAATTACATGACCTGGTGCTAATTCAGGTCCCTTGGACCACAGTTTCCTAATCAATATGTATCATGCCCGAATACAGTGCTAATTACGGTACCTAATATGGAAGGCTGTTTTGAAGATTAAATATTTTTAGCAATGCAAAGTGTTCAGCCTAGTAGCTAATGCATTTACGACTTCAGCAATCGATGTTTGTTTTTCTGAGAAATCTTCCTAGAGATGACTTTGGAAGCCTGTATAAGCGGTAACCAAGTATAGAAGGAAAGTGTGTTCCAGACAGAACAGCCTAAACAAAGGCACAAACGTGAAAGAAGACTGTATGGGAGGAACACACCAGCCAACATGGTTAGAGCAGAGAGGACCAGGTGCCAGAAGATGCTGAGAAGATTTAGAACGGACCATCCTTGAATTACTCAGGCCCAAAGGAAATTGCTGGTTTTCTTTTTAGTCTGTTCTGAAAGCTGGATTTGATGGAACGCAGTTAGAGGGCTTAAGGAGCAGCAGTGTTAAACCTAGGTGGCCCCTGCCCCTTGGAATCAGTGAGACAGGGGATGTTGGTGACCCACTGAGTGGGTGGGGAGAGATCAAAGATCTGAGCAGGTGGCGGGTGAGCTTGGAAGTCAGTGAAGACAGGCAGTGTAGATCGTGAGCAGCGGCAGCTCTTCCACGAAGCAAGACTGAGAAGGGCAGGAGAATAGAAGAGCACATGGACAGAGACAAATGTTTGCTCTGTCTTCATTTTTTAAGTCGAGTCATTAGAAAATCCATCCGTCCACCCAGGAGAGGTATAAGAGAATGGAGGAGGGGGGAATGGCAGAGAGGGTGGGCAAACCTTCTCCCTCTTCCTTTACCCTCTCGCTGAGATGAAATCATTTTCATGCAGGGCTAGCAGCACTGCGCACAGTGAGAGCTTTGGTTTTTTAGCACATTTCCCCTGAGTAATTCAAATTACAGACAATGTGCTATCTCGCTTATATAGCTGGCATTTATAAAAAAAGAGTGAAAATTCTCATTTTTTCATTTGAGAACACTGAAATCCAAAGTGGTAAAGGAATTATAAAACTGAACAAAAATCTAGACTCACATCTTCTTACTTTTTTACTCTTTCTGCTGTGACACTGCTGTCTTCTCTCTTTTCTAAATCAGAACATAGAGGATGATTATGTGAGCACGCTATGTATATATTTTCTGAATTCCCGACGGCATGGGCTTTTTTCCTATTACCTACTGAATATTCATCTCATAACAAAAGCCAAACATCTAGTTTACAGGAAACTATAGCATATAATTCCATCTGAAATGAAGCCAAAAATGCATTTTTTTAAAATCATAATGAATATGTTTCTAGGACTTGGGAAATTCCCTCGTGGAAACGACTGTGTCTCAGTTGAGGAACGCAAGGGAAACAGAATGTAGAATAGAGATGTGGACACTAGAAGGAACAACACACAAAGCCCGCTGCCTTCACCCCTAGTTCTAGGAAATCATTAGTTTCATAATGGGGTGTTACGGGACAATAATAGAAGGGAAGCTTACTCATTCAACAAAATTTGGCATTCTAGTTTTTAAACAGTTGTTCCCCTCTTCCTAACTATTCCCATTTTCTGCTAACCTCACCTTGTTGCAAGTGGTATTTACGTTGCCATTCAAGGTCACCTTCAGAAGCACATTTGAAGTCTGGAAGAGCCTAGGCTCCGTGTTGTTAACAGGAGTATGAAAGGGAACATTCCCAGCACCTCTCAGGGATGTCATAGATGGCACAAACATCACAGCTCCTCCTCAGCGCTCTGCTGCCTCCCCAAACCGGGAGCACAGAACAGCCGCTTAACACCCTAATGCACCTGCTCCCCCAAGGTCACCCGCTCTCTCCTCTCCCGTTTATCTCAGAGCCCTGCTGGAAGGAGGGGTGAGTTCATGAGGCTGAAGCTCTGCTGGGCGATGTAGAAAAGGAGACACCCCCTGTCGTTAATCAGCTGATGCTATGAAATTACTTTGAACATTTTGGGGTGCCAGCTGTCCTATAAAAATGTAGCTTTTATAGCCCATATGCAAACCTAGAAATGAGCCCTTCAGTTTCCATAAATAAAATCCCAATTTGACCTTTGAAGTCCTGTATTTATTAACAATTTTTAAAGAAGGGGGAAAATGAGCCACTTTATCACTTTTGAAAGGAAACATTTTAAAAGCACACAGTTTGCTGACTGATGGGCCATCCATAGCTGCTGGACCTGGCCCAAGGCAGAAAAGGCGCGTCCTCCCCTCAAAGAAATTCTTCATGGGATTCAACAGGCTGCTGAGCAGTATTCTTTATGTTTGTATATCGAGGTTTTATAGTAACACAGGGAATTAATAAAAGCCAACAGTCATCATTTCTTCAGATAGCCCATCTGTTTTAACCCAGAAGCCTTGGCATTCAAATTGTAAAATCACAGATGCAAAATAGCAAGAGAAATTTGTGTGAAAAATAATAGTTGATACTCTAGCAAGAATCTCAGTTCTGAATTGCGATGTCACGTGTATATCCAGAAAAAAACAGAGAAGCCAGCACGCAAAGAAATGAAGAGAACTCAGCCTTAATTAACTCAGGCAACAAAGAGGAACTCCTCTTCCCAAATTGATCATAATGTGGTCATTTTTCAGACACTGAAATGTCAAAAAAAAATACTCTTCAGTTACATTAACCCACAGATCTCTGCCCATTTTTCCAGCTGACATGGACTAGAATTTCAAATGAGAATCCTGTCCACATCGGAATGCTTTTTAAATTGTTTTCTTCTAGAAAATCACCCCCAAAATTACCAAAAATTTTATTTAATGTAATCCATCAATTCTGTTATTTGTTACAGCATTCAGAGAAGAGCGGAAACTGAATAATGTTTGAATATTTTAACAGAAGAAAGCACAGGCTGGGACAGGGAAGATTTAAGCGATGAGGCAGAACAGGGGCTGTGTCACGCAGAGCAATTACATCAAACTCTCTTGAGAAGCCCAAGGAAAGCAAAAGGCTTTCAGCCGCCCAATGTGTAATGATATCTCAGCAAGACAGATGCCGGGCACACAATAGCACTGAGCCTAGATGATTTATGTTTTTTGAAGCTCAAGGAAAGTTTGGGTTTTTTTTTTCTTTGATTCTAATTTCTTTGTTGCAAAATGTTTTTAACCAGATGAGTCTGTTACAAAGCCATCATGTGATCTATCTGTTGCAACCAAACTTCAGGCACAGGTGGGGACATTAGAGACTCCCTCCTTTGTGCTATTCTTTACCTGACGGTTTTCAATCTGAAGAATAAACCCTTGAGGTTCTCTGCATTGTGTTCCTTCCATTCAAGAATCATGATCTTGGAAATAATTTGGTCAAAGTGAACATCCACAGTTACTCTAATAAGTTACAGGGTTTGCTTTTGTGGTGTAGTAGAGCGACTTTCAATTATTATCCAGTATCCCCCAATAGAGTCCATATCGCTCACTCGCTTGCATCAAGGACGATTTAATTTTGGAAAGTACGTGCTTAAATGTAAGATGGGAAAATAATTTGGGTAAAAGAAAGAATTCCACTTTATCACATATTAAAGAAACTTAATTGTGGCTTCAGAGTATCAGTATCAGCAAATACTTTTCTTTACCCTGGTGACCTCACCCTCCTTCCCATTCCCAGCCCTACACACACACACACACACACACACACACACACACACACACACACTCGCCTCTACACACCTTCCAATCCCCTCTTGCTCTTTCCTCTTCTTTTTGTATCTTGATCAAGATAAAAATATTGGATGGGAGGAAAAATAGTCCAAGTTATGGTGATTAATAGCAGCAAAGTAAGGATTAAGTGATTTTGCTCAACTGTATCCTCTGCCCTTCTTTAAAACTTTTTACTGAACTATAGTATAATTTTAAAAGAGATATTGCAGAATATATACGAAAGGAACATACCCAGCTCCCAGAGCAAGTGCTGATCGGCCCTCAGGAGCCCCTCCTCACAGACCCTCCCAGCCCTAGGTGACCCCATACCCATCTCAGACCAAGCAGCATCATTAGCATTGCCTGTTTTCCTTAACTTTGTATAAATGGAATCTCTTCACTTCTCAGAAATGGAATCATTCAATAGTACTGATTTGTATTGGCTGGTTTCCTTCCCTTAGCATTATTTTGTGAGATTCACCCTCATGCTTGAGCTTGGTGTAGTTCATTGATTCAAACACTCAAGTAGACCATCTTTTACCTTCTCCGTCCAACTGTTGATGGACATTTGAAGAGTTCACGTTAGGCACTGGACTACTATGGGCTGGCATGAGGGCAGCTGTGGCACACACGAGTAGACATTTCTGGAAGGGAGGTACCTGGGAGAGGGCTGACCAGGCTACTGGATAGTCATCTTTAGGTGATGCTGCTAAACTGTGAACAGCAAAGGGTACTGGCAACTGCTGTTCAGAAAGATGCCCCTTCCTGATTCTGAAAGATTCTCCCTAGAGCCCCAGCAATGAGATGGGAATACAGTGCCATTTCAGCAGTCACTGACCAGCCCTGTTTTAACTGGCTCTTCTGCACAGGAGATAATGTCTGCTCTTCGAGGAGAGTATTTGCAGGGTCCTGAACTACCTCTGAGTCCCCAAAAAGAGCTTCTTGTTCGCTCTTTGAAGCTTTATGGTTGATTGACTGAGTCATGCTGAATTCTAATTCATTAATTCACAGTTTTTATATTTCCACTGCTAAAAGTCACTATGAAAGTAAATTAAAAATGGAATCTTGTTGCAGAGGAGCTTAAACACTGTGAGGAGCATAAATAACCCCAAGACAAAATAGAATGAGGTGAGTTATATTTTAAAAACATAGAGGCAAGGTGATTCTTTTTTAATACTGGTAACTTAAGCATGTTAAGTATTATATTCTAGGATATTTGATCAAATATAATGCCATTTCCCCAACATGTTCCTTTACAAAATTTTATGTGTCGACTTCTAAACATTCATCAGTGGCAGAAATGAGTTCAGGTTAAATGTCACAAGAGTCTAAGTTTAAAGCATCCTGTGAATCTACGGGTTCTATACCCATCCCAACAACCCATACCCATAGTCAATGGGCAAGTAGATATTTTATGTTACCTCTCCATCCTTGATAGATATCTAAAATCTTTTATTTCCCAGTTACCTACTAGAGAGTTTAGTTCTTCCATCCAATCAGTATAATTATTTATAGTGTTTAGCAAGAAAAAAGGAAAGTAATCCCTGCCTTAGACTTTATAGTCACAGGAAATAGACATGTTCTATGGCCGCCCTTCCTGATTTGAAATTATACTATGTGTTGGTTTTGGACTATGGAGATACTGAATGAAAGATCAGACACAGCCAAGCTAGCCTCAGACTCTAGAAAGCTGACTATAGGACTGAGCCGCCCAGAGGGGCAACTGAACCATGTGGAGTATTAAAATCGGGATGATGTTCTCTCCAGCCAGTTTGATTGGGCTGGGGTAGGTAGGAGGAAATAGTCATGTCTCTCCCTATATTAGAAGCATCCCTTGTTTCTCATGTTACTCTTTCCACGAACTCAAGACAGGTTATATGAGAGTAAAGGCATAGCCAAGAACCCAGTGGCAATAGAAACATGCTTCCCAAACCCACCGTTAAGGAAGCCTGGGTTAAATGCACTCTCTGAAGAGAATCCTTGTTCCAAGATGCAGTTTGGGATCCAGGACAGGAGACCCATGTCCCTGGAGAGCTTCATTCCATGTGGAGAGTCTGAGAAAGAGCATGGGCAGGAGGAGGGAGGAAGGTTCTGGAGAGAAGTCCGCATGGGAGGGAGAGACAGGTGTATCAAGTATTATAGAAGCCACTGCCTTTTTTCAGGTCAGAATTCTGCCTTATTGATGCCGACAATGTCTCCTTAGCACAGAACTGGCTCCAGTTTGATGTGAAGCCTTGAACCCCCTGGAATCTTATGGAAATAGGAACGATGATTGGTAGGCAGACAGGCAGGCAGGCAGGTAGGTAGGTAGCTAGCTAAATAGGCAGATAAAAATGTGACTGTCATTTATTGCAAAGATATTTGAAGGCATGTAATTTAATAACTCCCAAGCATCTTTCCAACTATAGAGAAAGCTCTTGCTCGCTGTTTTCGAATGTACTCTCCCCTTTTTGAGCTTTTCTTTTTAATCTGCTAGAATAAAGGATGAATTTTCTTGACATTATTCCTATTATCAAATTTAACCACGGGATTTTTCACTTTTTTTATCCTTTTAATTTCTAATCAGAGTGTATATATTGGTGATAAACATACATATAACAAATTTTATTGTTTAAATATATTAGTGACAATAAATCAGTTAACACTAAAAAGTAATGTATGGTTCACAGGCGTCTTCTATTTGGGGATAGGCAACATGTATTTTTCTTTGACTTTTTTTTCTGGTTTATTTTGTTTGCTTGTTTTTGTTTTCTTGCTCCAAGTTTGAGCACACAATTAATGGCAGTTGACAGCGTGCACCTGGCAGGGTTTTGCTGCCATCTCTTGGTTGTTCAGGCAACAACGCTTGCTTCCTGAATTAAACAATTCCTAGTCTGTGACAGTAGTATAGTTTCCCCCTTTTCTTCTGTTCTTTTTTCTCTAGTTAAAACAAAGTGAAGCAAATGCAGACACCAAAGAAAAGCTCCCTTTGCGCCTTCGAATCTTTGAAAAATTTCCCAACAGACCACAAATGGTGAAAATTTCAAAGCTTCCTTCCGATTTTACAGTCCCTAAAATCAGGTACCAAAGTATTTCTTTAATTGTTTGTCTCAAATATGTTGTCAGAGTTTCATCTCAGATCTGATTCAGCCCTTCGTTCACATTCATGTGGGTGGGAGGCTGTTTTCTCTCACTGTGCTTCCCTGCAATGCCCCTCAAGGTTTAGACTTCCCAGGTAATGGGGAAGGCAGAAATGGCAGGTAGATGGATGTCAACCACGGAAGGGTAAACTTGCCTTGGGGGCCCTTTTACTTTCAGGACAATGAGAAACTGCCACCAGCCAGTTTCTATATTACTATAGCCACTCATGTTTCCACTATGCCACGTATGCTTCCAACATAATGCGTCTTCCCCCTTTTAAAAGAAGACCTCTGGCATTCCCCATTCATACTGATTTCCCACTACTCTGCCCTCCAGTTAGGCAACTGCACAGAAGATGCTTTAAAGCACTTCTTTTTCACAATTAAAGCAAATGTTTCCAGTTGTAGCTGAAAACAAATCAAACCGGAAAAATATGAAATGTGGCATTTTTCAATTACCTAGTTTGAAAAACACTTTTATAGGAGGTTGTAAAAGTATGAGATGGGATGTGGTGTCATCATTTTCAAATTCAAATGGAAATATATATTTTCATTTCTTAATTTACAAAGCTAATTTTAAAACCGAAAATACGAAGGATAAGAGAGCCATGAATTAGTCATAAATTCAAGACTAGTACTGATTTTAAAAGATGAGTTTGATTCTCACCTTGCTTTGGAGAGACGATGCAGTAAGTTTCTTTGGCGTTATTTTGAGTCTTGAAATGTAAAATGATTTCCCAAAGATTCTTAGGACGAGAAGAAGTTCAGAAAGATAAGTTAATTCATTGGAGGGGAAGAACAAATCTTATTACTCAGTAAAATTTTTTTAAATACTGTCCATTACTGAGTATCATCACTTAAAAGTTACTTCAGGGACATTACTTATGCTGATCAGGAATGGCTGAGAATTCAGGAAGCTTTCTCCAAATTTATAATTTTACTAATTATGCAAGAGGGGGGTCCTCAGGAAAGGGGAGTGTTCCAGAACCCCACCCCCACCTCAAGCCCAAGAGAGCCAAGACGCCTAGGACTACGATTCCCAGAATGCCATCATCACCAAAGGAAGGATGCTGAGGACTGAGGGTGGAGCTAAGCAATGGTTTTGGGGATTTAAATACCTGACCTGTGAGCTTCGGGGGGTGCGATTGGCCCATGGCGTGGATTAAGGAGAGTTTTCCTGAGTAGGCAAGAAGAGTCCAGCTCAGCGAAACTGGTAGGACATTTTTACCAATTTATTTATCTTTTCTTTTCCCTTTTTGTAAATAAATCCTTTTTTATTAATTTTATTGTGTGTGCCTGCATTTGAGTTTTTAAGTCTCTTTTAAGCGCACGGGTGAGAACCCAGACAGGCACCTCACGGGGTTACCCCATAACCATTAGACCTAATACACACCAATAATAACAAAGTTTAAAAAATAAATCTAATAGCACATTGGTGGGTATGTCTGCTGTTCCTTGAGCTTTGACACTGTTTTGTCTTCATTCGAGCAAACGTCTTGAGAGACGCCATGGCGGCTTGCCCCAGCGCACTACAAGCGCTTGACACGTGTGCTTCGTTTGCAAAGGGAAAGCTTCATGAAGCAGTTCATCGATCGCCAGCAACAGGACACCTGCTGCCTCTTACGAAGCCTTCCCGCGGCCTCGTCCTCAACCTGCGATAACCCCAAGAGATCTGCTGTGGAGGACAACAAATACATTGACCAAAAAGTAAGAGTCACTTCTCAGCCATATTTTTCTTAAGCAGGTTTGTCAGAGAAAAGAGCCACATAACTGTGAGAGTCGGGGAGGGGGGGGGTGGGTTCTAAAATCTAACATCTCAGGAGAACAAAGAAGAAAAGAATTGTCTTTGTAGAAAAATTCCTTAAACCTAACATATGTGATTTATGGATTTGTTTTTTTAATATATATTTTTATTGTTATTTATATCTTATACATTTTGTATTCCCCTTGGGTAACCCACCACCAATGCACCTGTGACCCATCTCCGTGGTCCCTTGTGTCCTTTTTTGCTCCATTTTGTGCCCTTATCCTCCCCCTGCCCCACTGAGTGTTTCTCTTATTTGGTTTCCCTATACTCCTGTTAAAAGTGAAACCATTCGATATTTTTCTCTTTCTTTCTGGCTTATTTCGCTGGGTATGATCCCCTCTAATTCCATCCATGTCGCTGCAAATTGCATGTATTTATCTTCTTCGAATGCTGAATAGTATTCCATTGTGTATATGCACCACATCTTCTTGATCCAGTCATCTGTTTTTGGACATCTGGGTTGCTTCCATACTTTTGCTATTGTGAACAGTGCCACAGTGAACATACAGGTGCACGTATCCTTTTGGATTAGTGTTTATGCATTTAAACCTGAGTCAGGTCTTGGTTCGTGCCGTGAAGCCCCCTAGAGCCCCTCCCCCAGCTGCACTTCCCATGGGAAAGGAACGGCTCTGTTCTCTCAGGTTCAGCCCTGGTCTGGCCCCGTGTGTCCCCTTCTGCGAGTGACACTGCTTATATCCAGTTGTCACGCCAGGGAGAATCACCAGAGCAAGACTCTAAAGTGGGTCAAAGTAACTTCCACTTGTTGAGCGCTGAGTAGGTGACAAGAATTTTCTCTACATCGTCCTATTCGTGTTCTGATTTACCTGTTTCTTTATCATTTGAAAGTAGCGAGGGGATGAATTTCTTTTTCTCAGTGTACACAGTTAAAAAATGAAAGCTCAAGAAAAGAATTTGTAAAAGGGATTAAAGATTAGAGTTTGCCAAAGAATCCAAAGGAACATGCAAATATTTCTCTTTGGAAGTCCTAGTCTAGTTTTTAAAACTTTCGGTTGTTATCACACTCTTGTGTCGCTCATCATCAGACACATTTCTCTATTATCATGCGAAACTGAGATACCAAGCCCTCCGCCATTCCCCAAGATTCTTGCTTTCTTCCCTTTCTCTCCCCACCGCATAAGGATTAGACTTCCAGAGTATCTTTGCTGTTGCCCTCTCCTCCTTCTTTTTCCCAATCCCCTCCCTGAATGAAACTCATGTCTCCCCTTGATTGCTACTCCAACTCCTTCATCCCTGCTGTAGTTTAGAAATTTTGTTCTTGACAATGACCGTGATGATGACGATGATGATGGTGGTGATAGTGATAATGATGATGGTTATTTCCTTTGCAGTATGTCTCTTCTTGTTGAAGGATTTTTTCACTTAGTTACTTCCCTTCAGTCAACTATAGATGTTCTTTTTCTGTCTTATAGACCCCAAAGTTGTAGATGACAAGTCTGATGCCAGTGTTAGAGTTTGTTTTTGGTTTTCCATTTGAAAGGAATTAGGTTTTCCTTTGATGGTTATTTGGTTGGTTGGTTGGTTTCGTTGGGGAAACTTTTAAGACTTTCTCCGTGGATTTAGTGTTCAGAAACTTTATCTGTGTAGACTTTGTATGTATTTTATCATCAGCACTGCCCAAAAGAGGGAGCCTTTTCAGATTGCAGCCTTTTCAGTATTTGTCAGACTAGGTATTTGTCAGTTTTCAGAAGGATATTTTCATTTATTATTTAGTTATACTTTTCCATCTCCTCCTCTATCTCCTCCTTTAGCCTTGTGATTGGTGTCTGTTTCTTGTCTATATTTTGAGAGTCTTGTTTTACTTGATCTTCCAAGTGCCTAGGCCAGCTTCAATGGAGATCATAATTTGCTTTTAACTTTGGAGTGAAAAGTCATAAAATGTGTGTTTATGTTTATGTACATGTAAATAATACTCTTAACGCTCCTTAAAGGCTTTTATTCTTTTATTATTGTTGTTGATGTTATTCTCCTCTCCTCTCTTCCCCAAAATTATATCTCAACTCAATATCTCAATTCAGTGCAGAGTATGAAAGCAAAATTTCATGTCTATGGTTATTTAGTTAGAGGACACTGGCCTGGTTTCGGCCAAACAGTCTGAAATCAAATTTGTAAACAAGAACATATATTTTTTATTTTATTTAGAAAGCAGACTTTCAACCAGAGACCTGTAATGAATCTCCAGTCTGGGTAGTAGTTATGACCAGTTATCTCCAGGAAAAGTGCCAAGAGCTGGTCATTCATGCCCTGAGTGCTGAATCCACAGCAAGTTGTTTTTAAGTTTTAACTATTTATCTATTTATCTATTTGCTTTATTGAGGTAACATTGGTTACAACACTGCTTGTGGTCAGAAGTACAGGTTCACACCTCCTGTAACCACACTGTACCAGCACCAAAGTACCCACACTTTTCCACCGTCATCCATTGGGTTCTCACCCCTTTTTTGCTCTCTACCTTCCCCTCCCTCTCTCATAACCTTAATTTAGCAGGTAGATAAATCACTAGTCATGATATCCCACTGGAAATGCAAAATTGGAATTAGTCCCTGAAAACTTATTTTCTGTCTAAAAGGAACTGTGATGTTTCTCACACTTCCTGAACAGAATCTGTTGTAATTGGTGAGGGAAAAGATTAAAATATTCTTAGCAGGGACAGAGGCAGGAGATTCTAGGGAGAAATTGGTGCACCGCCGCCCTCCCTCCCCAGCTCTTCTCTATATTGGGTGAGAGCAATGAACTTCAAATGCCATTTCTGATTTCTTTAATGTCCTTCTATCTTGGTGACTTCTTTTCATCTTGTTATTGAACAATTATTTTTAACTACTGAAAGTAAGGTGACAATTTGGTTTTATTCTATAGTCTTGTGTGTGAACCTTTCTCATAAGGTTCTCATAAGGTTCATTGGCAGACTCTGCTCCTTGGTTGTATCTATGTCACTCGGCATCTAAGAGTCTAAAAGTTTTTGAAGAGCACAGAGTGTCCCCCATCTTGTCATGTCAGTTAGTTCAAACAGACAGTACCTGATCTTGTACAAGGAAAATTATGCATGAAAGTCAATGCCCTTCATCCTTGCAAGCCTTATTGGCCCAATATAGGATAAATACAGTTAGAATAGAAGTTACCCCTCACAGCCTCCATAAGCGGTAAGACTTAACCCTGCTCCCACCCATTCTTAAAGCCTTGACTATTTTAAGTTGCCAGAAATTAAACTTAACTTCTCCCCTCTCAATCTGCTTCCAGCTCCAAGCCCCATCAGTGCTGGGCTTTCTCCGTAAATGCGTAGGATTTGTCATTGCTGTAGATATTGAACTGGGGAAACCCCAAACAGGAATTCCCATTTAAGTTAATTTCAGCAGGGAGGACATACGGGAAACACATATGTAGTTTAAATATGGCAAGACGCTTTCACTTTTATTAAGAGACCCTAGAGACACTTAAAAATGAAAACACCCAAGCAAACAACAGAAATCCTGAACAGAAACCATTATCATTTTTTAGCTCCCTTGATAAAGTATTGCTCAGGGAGCTCTTGAAAAATGACTTTACAAGCCCAGTTGCCTTTGGAAATGCCAGTCAGTACCAAGCCAACAGCAAGGCCTTTCTCTCTGCGGGAAAAAGCTCTCCCAGCACTGTGCCGTGCACACTGAGGCTGTTTTACCTCTAGGAGTGGTAAGAAATTAAAATAAAATGAGACTCTGTCTTATCAGTGATTCTCTTAACGTGAACAAAGGAATGATAAAACACAACTTTTCCCTTAATGATTACTTGCCAGGAGAAACTTCTGCCTTTTTCTACATTAGAGAGGATCACTTTTCTCTTGCCTAGGAAAACACAGAGTCCCCAGGAATCAAAGATCACAAGTGGAGGGGGAAAAAAAAAATCTGACAACAAAAGGGGGATGTTTTTGATTAAGCGATGCAGGAAACACAGAAGCACAAATGTTAGGCAAGATTTTCTCCCAGTAATTACCCTGGCTTTGAACAACCGTAAGTAATTCCCATGGCAACCTTACTTTGCAGAGGCCATGTTTTTAAAAATAGCCCTGTTTGATTACCTTTCTCCCATAAATTTAAAATACCTGTCCTCCCTGTAAGGAACAAGCAACAAAGAGTCTTGAAGCAGTTTTGTGGCTTCCAGACCTAAAGGAAGAAGGAAACTGTGTCCCCTCCTAGTCCTTGGGAAGAATGACTAGCCTGGCGGTGTCCTCAGCAGGATTGCATACCTTTGGGTGCTGAAGGGGCCGCTTCTCTTCCTGACTGCTACCGAGCAGTGGGCTTGCTACCCAATGTGCATAGAACAAGTCACTATTGCACCAGGGTTTTGAGAAAAGACAAAGGTTTTTGCAAAGAGAGAGGAGATAAGCTCAACTCTGCCTGCCCTGTTAGGAAAGGGAATGAGGTTATGCATGCATGTGTGTGTACATGTGTGCATGTATGTGATATGTACACACATGTGTGTGCATACACTCATATATACACATATATGGGGACCTGGGTTGAGAACAAAGGAGTTAGATTTTATTGATGGAAAAGTTTAAGGCAAAGAAATGTGGTCTTGGCTGAAGGTCTTTGACTAATTACAGGGCAGTTCACATATGGAGAAGCATGAAGAGCTTCCCCTTGGGTAACTGGAGGTCTGAGTCTCCAGCCCCCAGCCTCTGGATAGCCCCTCTGTTTGCAGTCCCCCTGCTTTGGCCAGCCGTGGGGCTCAGCTCAAGGATAGTTGCTTTTGCTTGCTCAGACTAGACAAATAAATTGCATCTGTGAATACAGACTTCAAAGAGAAAGTGAGATTTTTTTTTCTTTTGTGCTCTAGGGTCTGAAAGCAATTTAATCATCTAACCTCTGTTTCAATTCCAGCGTAAATTTGCACATCTTGAAATGAGTTTTTCTAGTTTCCAAGCACAAGGACATCGGATGATGATTTTTTACTCATTTTCTTCTCCATGTTACTGAAATTGAACCTTAGGCTCTTAAGGAGAATATTTGTTAATAAACTGAAATATTACCATGGCTTCCCACGAACCCTGGTGATAAAAGCAGCCCACCCAGTCCTCAAAAATGAACCTTTTCATCAAAGTCGAGGTCTCCACCTTCATTAGGTCTGGGGGCTCTGCTCTTAGGTTACCTCCCTGGTACCCTCACCCCTGTCCTGACTGGGGAGTCATTTCTGGGGTCAGAACCTATGACCATTCCAGGAATACGAGTGAACCTCAGAGTCTCGTCAGCCCAAGACAGCTGGGAGGGATGAGGGCCACCCAGCTGCCCGTTCAATGCTGCATGCTAAATACACTATCAGAACCGTATGACAGAGAAAGTGGGTTATTTTTCCAACAACGAGGCCGTATCTGCTCTCTCTCACCTGCTTCCTTGCTCAGCCTCTAGTAAGTTCCATAACCAGCCTTCACAGTCAGCATCTAATAGTGGACAGAATAAGGAGGAGAACGGCCAACACTATTACTATGTTACGTTTACTGTTTTCGTTCCCTGCACCTTCAATGCTCACTCAGTCCGTAAACAAACATCTATGGATCACCTGTTAGAGCTCCTCTCGCCCTCTCCTGAGCTAGGGAAGCACCAGTGAGCGTGACTGTGCCCTCAGATGCTCTGAACGTAACACGGAAAACACATGTACATGGTTGAATGTGGTAAGTATTATGGGAATGGGAGAAAAGAGCCTCAGTCCCCCTTACGGGGCAAGGAAGGTGCAGGGGCGTCGGTGGAACATGCTGCAGACAGAGGGAGAAGCGTGTGGCGGCACAGAAAGCATAAAATGCTTGGAATAACTATTTGTGAGAAGCAGAGAGGGGCCAGTGATTAAGCGCAGTAATAGTGAGTGAGTGACAGAGGATCCAACCCCCACTATAAATGAGAGAATTCTTACCCTCAAGGTTTGTAATGAGAATTAAATACGATATGTTAAATACCTAGCATGGCACCTGGTACTTGTGCCAGAGTATGTCATGTACCCATATTGCCAGGTAGCAGAGGAGCTGCTATTAAATCAAACCACCAAGTCAGACTCAGCAAATAGACTCTCTTCATCCATCGGGACAAGTGACTTTTGCTTAAATTAACCTTCAGGTGTAACAGTCTAGTTGAGCACCATGTATTGATTACTGATTTAGTTTCCTTCTTGTCCATGAATCTGATTTTTTTTTGGGGGGGGGGTCTGATTTTTTTTTAATTTATTTATTTATGCATATAAGCTGGGGTGTAGGCGAGAGTTGTGGGTGGTGAGAGGGTTCACCAGAGACAGAGTGGGGAGCAGAACAGGCAGATCGACGGAGACACACTGCTGAGGGGAGCAGCGGGGAGACAGGAGAGGTCTGCTGAGCCATGTGGGAACCTCTCTGGCCGGGGTTGGAACTCGTGCTGGGGTGGCTGCAGATAGCTTCATAGTGCTGCGCTTAACCTGTTGTGCCACCAGGAAGGCCGAGGGGAGGGGGCGGGTCTGATTTTTTTTTATGCCATTTCAGTTACTACCTACTGCCTTAGACCTCAGGAAGTAAATTAAATTGCTCTGGGAGGATTTACTCTTCCAGAAGGCTTGTGGATGGGCATGCAGCATTTGTGATTTTCTGAGTGATTACAGAGCATCTGATGCTTTTTCCAGTGACTCCGACATGGCAAGTTAGTCAGCCTGAGCTGTAATTTCCAGGATGAATGTTTACTCACTTTAAGAGAAATGGGGAGAGAACAGCCTATTTTCTTCTTTAGGGCTTTTGCTCTTCTGAAAGGATTCTCTAAAATAACAGCTTAGCATCGCTGCAGTACCATAGCAGATGTGTCTATGAGAAGAGAGAGGGGGATTCCAGGGTGCTGCCTCCCCCAGAAACTCACATCCAGGGGTACTCCTCAGAACAAGTGGGAAAACCCCATGTTTTTATATTTCATGTTTTGATAAACATTTCCCCATTATCAACCTTGATATTTTCAAAGTGAGAAAAGAAAAATAAGGACTCTCCATCTCTCTTCCCACTTAGAAGCAGAATTATTTTACTAACAATTCCACATCATGAAAGTTGGGACAATACATGGATCTGTGGGTTTTTTCTTAGATAAAGATGAGTGACTTCTCTTTAAAGGTTACCAGAGTGAAGCTGTGGGTCTTCAATGCAAGCACAGCATCCTAGGGGCACTGACGTTCCCTGGGAGGTCTGTGGTTAGTTACTCCCAGGGGATTGAAGACGTGGAGTTATTAACCTGGTCATTTGAAATGCGCAGTGGACCCTAATTTTAGGAACCCGCTTAAGGTACAGAACAAAACTGTAATCCTACTAACTTTCCCGAGTTGGGAAATGTATCAATCTCTTCGTGCTTCCAGCGCTATTCTCAAAATCAATTATACATATCTAGAACAGATAAACTGGTTAGTGTAGATTTTGTATTAGAATTTGGGATAAGTAAGATCTTCTTATATGTGTCAACAATCTAAATAAACTCCAAAAGTTACTCTACCACATTGATATAAGACGTGGTGGTGAATTCTCAAGATGTAATTGTGGGTAGAATTACAATCATGTGAAGATTAAAATGAAGAGTCTAATATGTAATTGCTATTTGCTTTGTGAGTATGAGGATAGTACAAGTATAGAAGTGAGAGAGAGAGGAGGAGGGATGTACGCCAGTACCTTTTAAATATTTCTTGATTGTGTTATTAGAATAGCGGTTGTGTCTGAGACTACTCTCTAGGAAATAGGAAATAAATCTAATGGGTCATTAAGATATAGTCTAATTCTGTAATAAAGGGTCTTGATGTGAGGCGGGAGAATAGAGTGTAGAGACAACATAAAGGCTTAGGTAAGAACCCTGCACTCTGAATTTAAGTTGAAAATATCAGAACAAACTCAAATCCTAAAACAATGGCCAACTCAAGCCGTAGGCACCACTGGATTCCAGGTTATGCTACTGAAATAAACTGGAGATAAATAGGCATAAATTTGAGCCAGGGACATGTTGTCATCCTCCAAGCTAGGAAGGTTTGCCAAAGGCTACGAGAGTCGTGTCAGAAGGACCCAATGGGCCAGCTTGGAAAAGCTCCCAATGAGAACAGTTGGGGCAATTTGACCTACAATAAAAATAACTACTGTAATGGATTTAAGTCAATCAAATAGGTTTAAATCCTTGAGGAAATTATAGCCACACTTTTTAAAGTAGTAATTGGTCACCTTAAAGGGTGATAGAAAATCAATTATATTTTCATTATATAAAAACTGATAAATCAAGTTCTAAAAAAATCAAGGCTGCATCTTGCCTTTCCCAAATGAATTGTAGCTGCAAAGTAACAAATACTACAATAGGGGGAGTACCTCATATAAAATATTCCAACTAATAAATTAGAAATGACAGTTCTGCAGACTGGGTGACTCAGTGACCTAAGCAATGAATGTCAATACTGTTAACATCTCAAAAAGAGAGACACCCAGAGTTCATGTGCCCCTGATAAAAGAGTCTCCACCTCCTGGGGCCTGGCAGAGGGCTCAGATCTGAGCCTGAAGAATGTCTGGGTTCAGCTGCAGACGCAGGAAATGCAGAGGCCAGAGAAACATGTGAACCACAACAGGAATGTGCATGTAACCAAGACCCAGACTCCAGGAAACTCCAGTCAAATGGCTCTTCACTGCGCGGGAAGACAGGGAAAGCTGTAGACACAAGCATAAAAGGCATTACCCCAAATTCAACTGCATCGTCTCCGCCACTGTCATGTCCTTCAGCTCCACATTATTCAACCACATCTGACTCTATCGATTTTGAGTTGAACCTCCAAGCTCTTGAATTCCATGTTGAAGTGTACAATTCTGGAAATATATTTAAAATTAAATTTTAAGACAAAGAAAATCATCTCTGTGTTGTTCGAACACTTAAATTTATTTACTTTAATAACTCATTCAGTTAAAAATAGTTGTCTTGTGGCATCAAATGGATTCAGTTGTCAAATAAAATAAAACCACCAAAAAGAGGCTTTTTTAGCTCTTCTTTTTTTTAATGCAAACTCCATATAACTATGTCACCCGTATCCTTCTTATTAAGTCCCTCACCCCTGATACGTTTACATTCAGAATTAACTATTACTTTCATAATTTACAATTTCGCATCTAAAATTCCTTATCATGAAATAGATCTCTGTTTAGTGTGTTGCTCTTTATTTCGGGTGACTGCTGGGATCTTTGGGAGCCAGTAGAGGGCACTGCAGAGCAATGTAGTTCTGCGCTTCTTGTGGCTGGCAGAGAAGGTCCTTTGCTAGATAAAAGACATGTGCAAAGCTTTACTACGGAAAGAAGAAAAACTGGAGGCATAACTACACAATTACTCTAGGCCTTCTTTATTTACTAGGGAAAAGAACATTTAAATTTATATGTATGTATCTAAGTTATCAAACATAGATTGTAGATGTGTGGATGGATAGGCAGATGGACGGACAGACGGATAGATGGATACTTACTTATACAGACATATCTATATAGACCTATATCTCCTTTCTTTATTCTGATACTGAATTGAAATTCTTCTACTGCAATATATATTCTCCAGCTACTGCTACTATTATAAAAAAAAAAAGTTCTCAAGGACTGGCTTGTACAGCTGAATACTATATTTTGTTTTAATCAGTTTGAATTTAGGGCAAAGATTGGATAGCTCTTTAGCAACCTTAGTTCAGAAATCACTTTGGAAACGGTGTAATAGATATGATCCCCAGCTTCTGAGAAGGATTTTCCTAACACAAGGACTAGTTTTCTTTCTTTTTTTTTTTAAGATTCATTTATTTATGCATACAGAACTAGAGTGTAGCCCAGAGGTGTGGGGGTGAGAGGACTCACCAGAGACAGAGTGGGCAACAGAACAGGTGGATCTACTGAAATACACTGCTGAGGGGAGCAGCAGGGAGACAGGAGAGGTCTGCTGTGCCCTGTGGGAAGCTCCCTGGCTGGGGATGGAACTCGTGCTGCAGTGGCTGCTGATAGTTTCACAGTGCTGAGACTTAACCCCTGCACCACCAGGGAGGACCCACAGGAGGACTGTTTTAAGCAGCTCCATTGTGAGGGCAGCACGTGAGTGAGTTGAGATCATCACCCAGCATTATGGGAGGATGACTTGGGCAGGTCACTGCCTTTCAAAGGTGAAGGAAGAGTCAGTCTGCTTCTCTCTCCTAGACGTGCTGTTCGGCTGCAGGCGGGCCTTTCTCTTGGCTGCACGTCAGCTTAGGAGCCAAAGGAGCAAAAGCTCCTCCACCATGAGAACTGTCTGCGGAGTGGTTTGTCTCCCGGAGAGACTCTTAACAACATGCCCAGGGACTGTGCTATCCACAGGGCAGACAGGTCCGTGCCAGAAGGCAGCGCTTCCACGGAGGGGAACAGTGAAAGGAAGCAGCCTTTTGTGCCCTACTCTAAAAATGTAATTCCGCGGCGCACCCCTGGTGGCACAAGGGGTTAAGTCTCAGCACTGTGAAACTGTCTGCAACCACTGCTGCACGAGTTCAATCCCCGGCCAGGGAGCTCCCCACAGGGCGCAGCAGACCTCTCCTGTCTCCCCGCTGCTCCCCTCCGCAGTGGATTTCAGCAGATCCGCCTGTTCTGCTCCCCACTCTGTCTCTGGTGAATCCTCTCACCCTTCACACCTCTGGCCTACACCCAGCTTGTATGTATAAATAAATAAATCTTTTAAAAAATGTAATTCAAAAAAAAATGACATCCACTCTTGTCCACACATTAATTTATTCTAAGAGTTCCAAGTGAACGATGAGACCAGTTTGGGTTTTCATTATTGAGTGTTCGGTGTTCTGTGGTCCTTCCGCCCTTCATCACTATCTATGTGACATCTGAAAAGAAGGGGATGGTTACAGTGCTGTCTAGGGGCCAGGTGTGGTTGAAAAGACCAATCCGTGTCTCCGCTCTTCTCTGTCCCTGGCCGGAGGGACACGCTGGCTGACATTATGGCGTCTGTTCCTCTATTTGCATATGTATGCTCCTTGCACTTTGCCCTTCAGTTCCTGACCCATGTTTAAAAGAAACTCGATGGTCTCTTTTTACTGAATACGGAGTCGTTATGTCTTTGACTTTGTTCAAAGCCCCAACTTCAGTGCCTCATAGCTTTGCCCCCCCAGTCATTAAGACCCACTGAGCCCGACATTTAATACAACTAGTTTGCACCGAATTCACCTCCCCCGTGCACACACTCCCAGCTTCAGACCTTCACCCACTGCCTCCTTTGCTGATGAAACGGAACCATCCTCCAAGGCCCAGGACAGCCGCGCCCTCTGACTTACGTCTTTGCTAGTCTTTCAGACGCGCTGGTCTCCGCCCAGCCGGCTCATCTTCCCTGCTGCGCACAGTCTAGCCCTTTACTCGCTGCTGCTCTTTACTGATGAGCCCGTGTCGTGTACCTGCCTTCTTATCTAGGCTTTCCATTCCAGAGAGCAAGATCTCTGGCTCCTGTTTACCCTGGAGCTGCACTTGTCGCTACTGTCAGCCTCGTGCTCAGAGTAAATCTACTCAGGCCTGTTTCCCAAATGAGCAGGTTCTCCAGTTATTCTCTTCGGTTTCACTGCCGGAGTGTCAGTCTCTAATTACTTGTTATGCAGCATCTTCAGAGGATCGGGCGCTTCCCTGTTCTTTCTCTGCCCTTTCCTGCTCGCTTGGGGTCCCTGAGCTCGGCCACTGATCTGACATCTGTAAGATGGAGCAGGGCAGATCTGGGAGTGGATCTTCTGGCTTATCATCAGTCTTGGGATTTTTTTTTTTTTTTTGCTAGCCCTTTTCCAGGGCTAGTGATAATTTCATTATCACCAACTAGGAAGAAATCTTGAAAGTTCATCTCCCTTGTCTCCATACCTGCAGGCCAAATGGCTCCCGAGCTCCTCATTCAGATTTGAACTGGGTCACAAGCCAAGAACCTGAAATAGATGTGTATGGGTTTGAGAAGATTTTACTAAACAGTGGCAATACAGAGTCTAACCATTAGCCCAACATTAAACTCTTTGGAGACTAGAAAGTGTACTCAGATGGGGGACGATGCCGTGACTAGTGAGTCAATGTGTCACACTCTTAGCTGTGACACGTGACCCACATGCGTGTTTGCAGTTCTGCCCAAGTGAGAGTAACTATAGAAGATAAAATCAAATGACAGAATCCATCATATGAAGATGCTTTTGTGACAACATGCATGTTTAATGTTTTATGTATTTGGTGATTTGTCAGTATAGTGTCCCTTTGCATTCCAACAGTAACATCTTACTCTAATTTTACAGCTACGCAAGTCTGTTTTCAGCATCAGGGCAAGGAACCTTCTGGAAAAGGAGACTGCTGTCACTAAAATCTTAAGGTAACACCATTAGCCTTTGGTACATATTTAAATGCAGGTGACCTCGTGTTAAGCAAAAATGAGCTTTTTTTTTTAAGGGACTAATTTTCAGAGTATCCAGATATTTTACTTTCTACTAAAAGAGTAGGTTTGGGTGTCTGTGTATTTAAAAATAATGTCAAATACATCATTTATGTCCTCTCCTGAAAAAGCAAGATTTTATAAGTTCCAGTCACTGTTTTTTTTCTTTTCATACATTTAAACATACGCTGTAAGTATAACATTGACAAAAAGGTCAAAATAACTTACTGTTATTCTTATAAGTTTTATGTCTTTGTAATATCCAAAGGACAAATCACAATCTAAAGGGAAAAAAATGATAAAAGGGTAAGTTTTTTTTAAAGTACTAATGATTTATCAATTTATTAAAAATAAGTTCATTTAAAATCAGTAAGACTCAAAAACATCCATTTTAAAGTGCTGGTGAGAAAATATACTTTTAATGTTTAATCTCTGAAATCTGCCTTGAAATGAAGTGTCAGAAGGAAAATTAGGGTAATACTTTCATCAGACTGTTATTATAGTGAGTAGCGCAACCTTCACAAAGATGCCTAAACATTTTGAATATAACTTAGTGGTGCTTACACCATACAGTCATATGTAAATGATAAGTAAATCTTGGGAGCTGGAAATAGAATAGCTGACAGCAAATAGATAAATTCATACCAGGAAGTCCACTCCAACCTTGAGCTAGAAAGGACTTAGGTTTCCTCTACCTTCTTGACTAGGAACAGTCATTAGAGCATTTTCACCAGAATGTCTATCACTGTCTCCTGGATAAATGTAAGGGGAAATAAGCTCGCTATAGATGATTTGTGAAACTGTTTACTAAAACAATCCTAACGTAGCGAGCAGCTCCGCCTCTGCTCTTCGTACTGGCTGAGGAGACATGTGTAGAGCTGAGCATGTGTTGGGTCACCTTTTACGAGATGATTATTTGGGGGCTTATTCATTTATCTCACCATAGAATAGGATGAGCTGACCCTGAAAGGTTTCATTGCAATAGAGAAAGGAAAGCTTCTAAGTAAATGTATAGCAACCTATGTCCTGACTTTGATTTGGTTCCAACTGTCTCCATCCTGGTATGATCATCAGATAATGCCAAAGGCTGGCCTTGAACTCTGCATGGCGCTTTGGAGACTTTACTCAGACTGAAACTGTGCTGGACAGGTTCCTGGCAGGGCAGATCTCTAGCCTCAGAATTGAAGGCTCTGCCCTAGTCCAACAAAACACATAGTGTGCTGGTCCAGCCGTGCAGAAGTGCCCTAAGCTCCTAGATGACCCACAAGAGCATCGCAATACTCTGAGCCTCTACTCAGCATCTGTGGCTTCATTCCGGTGTGAAATACAGAGAAACAAAGCAAAGCAGCAGACAAGACCAAACCAGTAACAACCCCTAGAAATCTGACTTGGAACAGAGGCTACCAGAGGGGGATGGAGAGGAGAGACTGCAAAGAGAGAGGGGCACCGTGGACTATGGTGGAGGACTATGGGGCCTTTGGTGATGTGTATGGTATAGTAGCATCCTCTGAAGGGTGTGAACCGTACCTCTATAAATTATATACAGTTATGTAAACCAAAATTACCTCAATGGAAAAAAAAATAGAATCTACCAAATTAGGAACCAAAATGACCCGATTCCCCTGCTCAGAATAGCTGTTTTCCAGGTGGATATGTCCGAGGGCTTCCTAGAGACTTCCAGAACATTGGTAGGTTTGGATACTTGGAAGGAAGTGATTCCAGAGTCTCACTTCCCTATAAACTCTTTCATAATCTGATTTTCAACATTTTTTCCCACCAACCTTTCCTTATTCACTTCTCCCAGTTACAAAAGGAAGGCAAAACTCAGCCTCATCCTTCAAAATAAAGGTGAACCTACAGTATGTATTGATCCGGGATGTAAAATTCTCTGGTTGTCAAACACTGTCCCCGTAGAGCTTCCTCCAGAAGGAGGTCCCATCAGCTCCCGATTATCTGTCCAGGGGACAAATTTGTGGGAAATCTCCTTCCAAGAATGCATCTACCCCAGAGTTAGGTCTTAGAAATAACACAAGCAAGTGTTAACATGTTATTTGAATGAAAAATAAAGCCACGGGCCTCCCTGGTGGTACAGTGGTTAGGCACTGTGCTGTGGAGCTGTCAGCAGCGGCGACGCGAGTTCGATGTCCGGCCAGGAAGATTCCCACATGACGCAGCAGACCTCTCCTGCCTCGCCCGCTGCTCCCCTCAGCAGTGTATTTCAGTCAATCTGCCTGTTCTGCTCCCCACTCTGACTCTGGTGAACCCTCTCGCCGCCCCACGCTTCTGGCCTGTATCCCAGCTTGTATGCATAAATAAATAAATTTTTAAAAAAAAAAGAAAAAGAAAGCCACACTTTTCCTGACAGAGTTAGCTGATTGGTTAGGCACTGAGAAGGGACTTGATAGCCCAGAAAGTGCATAACATTGAATGGAGTGGATGGATGGGACTCTCCACTATTCCCTGAGTTATGGTAAAGCACTTACACAGTCACGTTAAAAATCATGTTCTCACTGCTCATTATCATTATGAGGAGCAACTATTGATGGTTTTTCAATGTTTAAAAAAGGAAAAGTCATGGAACATCTGAACAAAATGTGTAAGACTCTCAGGGGATGGCAGAGTTCTGGCTTGCCCAATAATTGTGTCATTTGAGGGACACCTGCACCATTAGCATTTCAGCCCAGTCCTGTGCTCCTTGGGGCTGCTTGAGTTATGTTCCCCTATGCCTCTAAGGACATGAGAGACAGTAATTTTTTTAAAAATGGGATTTTTCAAAGGGGGTGCAAGCTTTATCCCTAGAAAAACCCTTTAGCCTTTTTCTTCTGTAAAATTTCTTTCCTTTTTGTGGCTACACTAGTCTCGGCAAGAATTAAGGCTGACTTAATTCTTGGCTTCTAGGGGTGAACTTACCTATGATGATGGTTTCTGGGGGTGAACTTACCTGGGATGATAGTAGCAGTGATAGCAGAGCTGCTGGTGGTGATGATGGTGACGATGATGGTGATGATGATGGTGGTGATGGTGATGGTGATATTGGTGATGATGGTGATGTTGGTGATGATGGTGATGGTAGTGGTGGTGATATGATGGTGGTGATGATGGTGATGGTGGTGATGATGATAGTGGTGACGGTGATGTTGGTGATGATGGTGATGGTAGTGGTGGTGATATGATGGTGGTGATGATGGTGGTAATGGGGATGGTGGTGATCATGAACTCAAACCTGCTGTACAATATACTCTCTAAGTCAGAAGGTCAAGAATAGATTGAGCCCATATCTCTGGCCCATAGGCATGTTTCTAGTCTGTTTTCCAAGGAACAATGGCAATAAACTAAAAAGAAAAAAGAAAGAGCAAAGAAAAGAAAAGAAAAAGAAAGCAAACAGTTCAGGTAGCCTCAGGGCAGATGGCCCAGCCCTCCACACAATGGGAGTGAGTCTCCACCCCGGTCTCAGCCTCTTCTGAGTTTCTCCAGAGAGTATCCCTCTGACTCTAACCTTGTCCCTGTTAATTAAACTCTGCCAGTGTTCCTGAGTAACTTAGAAGTGGAAGGAGGAATACTGCCTAATCTCACTTATATGTGGCATCTACAAAAGTAGAACTCGAAGAACTGTAGATTTCAATTAGCCAGGAGCTGGGAGGTGAGGACGTGGGGTGATGTTGGTCCAAGGGAACAAACTTCCAGTATTAAGTTGACTGTGTTCTGGGGGTGTGGGTCCAGCGTGGGGACAGTAGTGAACAACTCTGTGCACGTGAAATTTGCTAAGAGAGTGGGCCTCGAATGATTTGCCCCCACCCCCCCGCCACGCATGTACAGAGGAGACCGAGGTGGTCGACCTGGGTAGACATCACGTGGTGATCATTTCACAACATATTCGTGCATCAAGCATCGCCTGGCGCACCCCGAATGTCTACAGAGGCACTTGTAATTGCATCTCAATAAAACTGGGAAAAGGCCTTCTCGCCCGTGACCATTTGCATTTTGAAAGGCAACTTTGAAAAGAGGAAAGGGCTCTAGGACAAGGAGGATGCAGATTAATCTCTTCATATATGGGCCTGCTTGACACCAAAACAAACACTTGTTCTAAGATTCTGTCACGCAGGATTTCCCTAAGTTTTCTATTTGTATTGAGTCACGCGAGCAAGGGAGTGCAAGTGGGCACTCACCCTGACTGGGGTGCAGACAGGTGAGTCACAGACATAAGTCCTGTGGGATGTTAAGAGGAAAATATTAGAAAATATTAACAACATGGAATAATGTTTTGCAAATATTTGGGAAAAATAACCCAAAACAAATCCCTGCTTGAAAAATACCTCAAGGCCTCGCTTGGTTTTTTTGTCCTTTTTTTTTAAAGATTTATTTATTTATGCATACACACTGGGGTACATGCCAGAGGCATGGTGTGGCAAGAGGGTTCACCAGAGAGAGAGTGGGGAGCAGACCAAGCAGATCGGCAGAAATACACTGCTGAGGGGAGCAGCGGGCAAGGCAGGAGAGGTCTGCCGCACCATGTGGGAATCTCCCCGGCCGGGCGTCGAACTCGTGTCGCCGCTGCCGACAGCTCCACAGCGCAGCGCTTAACTGCTGCGCCACCAGGGAGGCCCAGGCCTCGCTTTTTTAAATCATTTAAGCTCTTAGTTCTCTCACTGCCCAGTGAACGACGATCTCCTCAACGTTGGTGATCTCCAGGCTCCTGGTTCTAACAGGACCCGAGCCTGGTGTCAGAGGGTTAAGGTGACATCTGGCTGCGTCCTCCGTGACCTTGAGCAGCTCACTGATCTGACTCTCAGTTTTCTCATCTGCCTTTGCAGTGTACACTGCTGCAAAAGGTCATCTGAATGATCTGTTGCTCAAGCAAAGCGAAGTGTCATCCCTATTACGTGAGGGAGCCCTCTGGTCCAGCGAGCTTAATGATGTCTCCAAAGACCTAGGTCGGGAAGCTTGTAAGGCTGTGGGCTGACACGCTTAAGACTGAGATCGGATTGAAATTAGAATTCCTAGTCCAGTTTAGGGTGCACAGCTGATAGCTCCTACCTGTTCTGTTCTGGGCGGGCAGGCAGGACTGGGTGTGGGGACATGGTGTGGGAAGAGACCAGGCCTCCTGGCCTTCCATTGCACTTGCCACCCTCGGGGGTCTAGCATTTCAGTGGTTGGTTACTCAGAGGGAGTTGACATTTCCATTTCCACTTTCCTACTTGACTTGGGGTGATTTCTGAGAAGTAGGAAAATAAAGGATGACTTTTATTTTTTTAAAGATTTATCTATTTGTGCATACAAGCTGGGGTGCAGGCCAGAGGCGTGGGGCGGGGAGAGGGTTCACCAGAGACAGAGTGGGGAGCAGAACAGGCAGATCGGCTTGAGTACACTGCTGAGGGAAGCAGCGGGCGAGGCAGGAGAGGTCTGCCGCACCCTGTGGGAATCTCCCCAGCTGGGCATTGAACTGGTGCCGCAGCTGCCAACAGCTCCACAGCACTGTGCTTAGCCCATTGCGCCACCAGGGAGGCCCTAAAAGATGGCTTTTATACAGCTATCTTCTCTCCATGTATTTCTGCCCCCTTGGATGACTTTTGAATTTTTAACCATAAACATGTATTACCTTTAAAATTGAAATACAACTAATTTTTAGAAACAGCATGAAGAAAATTGTTTAAAATTGATGGACCTAATAGGGCAGGGTCAAGGTCAGAGAGTTGATGAGTACCAATTACTTTTAGGTGATTGTTTGACCATTTGCGCAAGCTATAGAGAAAGTGTCTGGTCCTTTGGTTGGTCGTTCAAATAAATGGATTTTCAGGAAGTTCCTGAAGCTAAAGATGAAATTACTTACTGGTTAACAGCCCTGAATTCCTGGACAAGAATTTCCTGGAGTGAACAGCCGTCATATTGATGGAGAGCCCTTAGCTCTTGGTTCTGACAATTAAGCTTCGGGGCTGACGGCCGTCTCAGAGGACCCACCTTTCCGAATATCTGTCTTCCTTTGAAACAGAACCTGCATTATTCCAGCCAAGAGTATGTTCTCGGCCTCACTAGGAGCAGGAAATTCAGGCTCATAAAGGAAAACATCTTTCAGAAAGGGCCCGGGAGTCTGAGGTATTTGGATCCTTGGTGGCACCGCTCACCCCTTTTCAACACATCATCATCTTTAATTTGTGTCCTTCTGCCTGTTAGGTTTTTCCATGAACTGATGTTTTGGGACACAGGAATGAATTTCTAGATATTCTGGGAATTCTTTGATGAGAAACTAAGCCAGTCATTTCCATGAACTTGAGAAGACTGGTATATTTCAAGGCAGGCGATTCCCCTGGTGCAAACAGGCAGCTCTGGTGTATTTTTCAAGATGTATCTAGAGAGTATTGTGGGAGCGAGGCTATTCTACCGCTGAAATTAGAAAAGCCAAGGTTGCTATTAAATTTGCTGTTGTTTTGACTTCGACGATTCAGTCCAGCTGCACTCAAGCAAGCTCCCTTCAAAAGGCAGTGACCTTTTCACTCCAGCAAAGGAATACAAAACAAATAGCAGTGTGTTTTCAAAAGCATCGCGGCTTCTGTAGAGATTTCGCTAATTCAAAGCCCTGAAATTGAGCAAAAATGCATTATCATTCCTGCTTGGCTGAGTGTAAGAATTTCTCAAAATAAAAAAAAAGTAAACATTTTACATTATTTTGGAAAGTTCCATCCTTTTGTGGTTTGCCATCAGTCGTTCCTTAGCTAAGATGGTCTCTTTACGACCTTTCTGGAGGCTCAGTAAGAGTAAAATAGTTACATTCTGATATTTGGATCTCTGGCATAATTTTCCTGGCCATGCCCGGATATTAACAATTTTGTAAAAGCCTAAGGAATTATCTTTATTTGAATGCTGCTTTGCTACAAAAAATATATATATTTAATGACAGGCATAGGGTTTGTATTTCTCTTATTTATCGAAGATAATCATTTTATTGACTATACATGTAATTTATATACTACTTAAATATAAACTTGTATTTTTACTGATAGAGTTTTTGAATGGTATTAGCTGAATTTTCCTTCCTGAAGTAAATCCTCCTAAGACATTTTTTCATTCACTCTTTCAAGAATATTTCTATAGCATCTTCAATATGCCAGACATTTCCTAGATAGTGAACACAGGTTAGTCTCTCAAGGAGTTCACAGCATTTGCCTTTAGAAAATATTTGTGGCACTAGTTAGACTTAAGAACCTTCAGCAGTAGCTCTCGTTTTCTGAACACACCTGTGACAAGCAAATTCATTTGTAGCATCATCAGGATTCCCTCAGTGAGCGACTTTAACAATAAAAATGAGGTATCTGAAGTGTTCCACAAAGTGAACAAGAATCCCAGTCTTGTTGTTTCATTCTTGACCTGTGGTGCTCAAGCTCTGCTGCTTCGTGAGGTGGTAGTGGTGTGTAGATTATTTTCAGACAAGCCCCAAAGTGATTTTGTTATGGATTGGGAGAACTATGATTGAAGGCCATGTGACAGATGCAGAAAGAACTTTTGAAACAAGATTTTTATTTTACTATTTTATCATTGGAAGGTAAAGTAATAAGTATTGGAGAAAGTTATCTCTGTGAGAAAAATTGGTTCATCCAGTTTATTCCACATTGGCAAAATTTTACCTTTGCTGTATTCAACGGTTCAGTCTTTGCATCGTCATTTACATTGTTCTCTCTGAGTCACTAGTCGGTCACTACATTTGTACCCTAGTGAATGGGTTTCAGACGTGTTATTTGCTGAATTTTAGTAGCCGCACTAAAGCCACGGATTCCTTTGAGTTCGTATTTTTTTCCATTTACCGTCACGCATCCAAGAAGACACCAGGCTGCGGTGTTGTTCAGGCTGCAGTGGGTCCTGGTTGCCCATGTGCTTGCACGTCTAGACGTGATAACATTTTTATTAGTGACGCCAGGCTGCAAAGTACTAATCTGCTGCTAGGGAGAAAACTGAAACCCATTTACCCAGCGCTGGGCTGATGCACAAAGGGGTCTTTGCTACGATAAAAACGCAGCTTCTCCTCACTTCCGCGAGACCCCACTACGGAGGAGCTGACCCATCAACACCCCTCGTCCCTGCCTTGGACTTTCACCTCCATCACCCTGGCAGAGCCAGTCAGGAGTCTGCTTCCAGAAAATCCTAATTGCCTGTTTCTTCAAGTTTTACCTGACTACCACTGAAGGATAGTTGCCTGTTGTCTGTTGATGTGATTGCATTATATGAAGCAACATCTGATGACGCCTTGTAACGCATTGCCTTATGGCACACGAGGTTTGCGTAAAATCCTCGAATGCAGCTCTCTGCAAACATCACGTTCTTTGAGATGGCGATTACGGCTAATACCAGATGGAATTGTGTGATCTAACTTCAATAATGAATGGAAATAATTTGAAGACTCGTAGGCTTCTCGCTTTCATTACAGAATGTGCAGGCGTTTCCCACACCCTTGTTCTGGAACATTAAGAAAGTAGACATGGAGACCGAGAAGAAAGAAACCGAGGACCCCCTGCTACTGTTTCCATAAACAACAAGTAGTGTTTAAAGGCTAATAAAGCTCCAAAGATCTCTCTTATAACCATCATCTCTGGGCCAATTTAAAAATATTTTAGATGGAGAAATGTCAAGAAAAATAGAGACAATTTCTTAAGACGTGATTCTCCTCCCTCCACCTCCATAAAAGATTATATATATGGCTGTCATAGAAGGAGTGATTGAAATCTCACATCACAAAGGCAATGCAGAGAGAAAAAAGAGAGAGAATCAATCTTTCATATGCTTTTTTCAAAGGCTTGGCAAGAAACCAGAGGTAATATTTTTGCAACTGGGAATGTGTGTTTGCTGAAGAATATTCCCACATTTGAGTCATCATCAGGGGTCCTAGTCTTGTTTTACTTTCAAAGGTAGAGAGGGCATAACATTAACCCCAACTGGGAAAAGGAAAATGCCTCACTGTAATTCTCCTCCAGGGAGCAGGAATAAAGGGATTACATATGCCTGCATAATGGAGAATTTCCTCACCAGACAAGACAAAAGACTTCATTCTTTTCACCAGACACTTGAAGCTTTGTGCCTCCCCATTCCAGAAGCCAAGCAGCCTGACCAATTTTATTTATTTTTTATATTAAGCCGCTAGATGGAGTTTCTAAGAAACCGGCCTTCTGGTACTGGCTTTGAGAAGAGGTACAGAGAAGACGTGGAAAGCAAGCACGCAGCTGGTCTCGCTCTGAGAGAAGCACACAGGCCTTCCCCCAACAGCACGGCATTAGTGATGCTTTCCCTCGGCGCAGCCAGTACATGGACCCTTCCTTCCTGAAGGCATATTCTTTTGTCCTCATGAGAGAACAAAAGGCATCTCAATTCTAGTGAAAAAATTCAAAGGGACAAAGGAGCGCTGCTTAGAAGGTCTGCTGGGTGGGTGGCTGCAGGGCTGTGTGTCTCATGTCTCATGGGGAAAATAGTAAAAGTTTCATTCCTTAGTCATTTACTCTTCAGGTTAGTGGTCAACAACATCTGTGCAATTGTGTTCCCGCCATGCCTCAGGTCTCGGTAGGAGACGCAGAAGTGAGAGCAGCTAGCGTCCGACTGGCCTGCAGCTTCCCTGGAGACCCTTCACGAGGGCTCAGGATAAAGATTAATGGAGCGTCGGCTTGCAGGAAGCAAAGTCTGATTTGTTTTCATTGCTCATCCTAGCCATGCAGCCCATCCCTTGAGTGGCTTAGTCTTCAAGTTGGAGGTAGGATTAAGATAACATCCCTTTTAAAGTGCATTTTCCCAACACACATTGTTTTGTTGGTGATGCTTTCTGTGCTTCATCAACAGGAAGTGGTCGAGAAAGAAAGTCAAATAGACGGTCTTGACAGAAAGTCAAGGTTCGTTCATGTAGCGAGTATTTATGGAGCACCTGCTGTGTACAAGAGGAAGCCGTGAGCATGTCGCCAAGTCTGTCCAGGTCTCTTGGTGCTCGGGGAGCATGGCACACCCCAGGGAGCAAAAGGCCAAAGAGAGCTGCAGGGAGAGAGTGGGGGGCCCGGGTTAGCCACGTAGATGGGAAGGGAGGTTGAGGCAGACCCTGTGGACATGCCCTCCATGCTGGTGAGTCTCAGCCATTCTCTGAACAGCGGTCAGCTGTGGAAGGTTTAAGGCACTGGTGGTCACTGCACAGTCACCTGCTGCTGGGTAACATTACTCCAGAACTGTAGGATCAACACACATGGGTCAGCTCAGGTTTTCAGTCAGAAGTCTGATCTCAGCTTAGCCCTATGTTTCTCACAAACTGCACCTTTTGACTAGAATGGGAAGTGTCCCCTTCCTGCCTCACTTCCATGGTCATCAAAGGGATTTAATGCATCAAGGGCTGTTAGACTAAGGCCTCCTTCCTCACCAGCTGGCCGGGGGAGCCACCTCATTGTTCAAGAACTGGGTCTGTCCACACAGCATCTCACAAGATGGCGGCTGACTTCGTTCTCTAAGCAAGGGGACGTAAGGGGCAATGAGAGAGTGAGGAAAATGAAACTCACGCTCGTCGGTGACCAGTCCCACCCCTTTTGCCACTGCTCATTAGAAGCAAGCCACTGAGTCTCGAGCATCGTAGAAGATCATATGGGGCATATGCACCGGAAGGCAGGACCCTTGGGGCCACCAGGGCCTGGACCCTAATGTTACCCATGTTCATTTCAGAAAACATTTTGCTTGGAATAATCACACAGCACATTTATGAGACCAGCTAAGAGTCTGCAACTCTGGCCACAGGGCCCGTCCCTGTGGACCAAAGTTAGAATGGAAAAAAGACTTAGCACCCCCTAGACCCTTTGTCAAACTTGCTGGTCTGTCCTCAGAATGTTTGAACATCCACCATGATGCCATGGGATGAGACAGAAGAACAACTAAGATTAAACCAAGTGTTTCCAAAGCGTCCTTTCAACTCCCCCGTGAAGATGGTGACGTGCTCCACAGTTTACACAGGCGACACAGAGGTTCGGAGAAAGCGGATCACCTGCAGAAGGTCCCGCAATGTGGGTGTAATGGGCCAAGGGGCCAGTGACTGATGTCCTTTTCCCCCATGGACTAATCTGCGGAACACCCTGCTAAGAAGATTAGAGCCATGGGTGGGAGTCGGGGGTGTATCATTGGACTCACTCCCTAAATCCAATATACAGTTTGACCCACCCTCTTCTGTCAATAAAAAGGCAGGATCTTGCTCTTGAGCAGCACCCTGCACCATGTAGCCTGCTCCACGACTCCCGTGTATCAGTGTGGTGTTGCACCCGACGCAACAAATGGCGCCCAGCGTGGGGCACCGCAACACCGCAGCTAGTAAAGGCTGCGATCAGAAACGTGAGCCTCTAAATCTTTGACTTCTGGGCCTCCCTGGTGGCGCAGCGGTTGAGCGCTGCGCTGTGGGGCTGTTGGCAGCGGTGACGCAAGTTCGACACCGGGCTGGGGAGATTCCCACGTGGTGCGGCAGACCTCTCCTGCCTCGCCCACTGCTCCCCTCAGCAGTGTATTTCTGATCTGCCTGTTCTGCGCCCCACTCTCTCTCTGGTGAACCTTCTCGCCGTCCCATGCCTCTGGCCTGTACCCCAGCTTAAATAAATAAACCTTTAAAAAAAAAGTTAAAAAAAGTGTTTAAAAAAAATAATAAAAATAAATAAATCTTTGACTTCTCAAGTCATTTTCCCTCCAGAAAAGGCCAGGCTTGAGGTCCACTGCTGGGTTTGAACTGCAAACCTAACGTGCTACTTCTAAGCTTAGGACTAGTAAGCCACAGACCCCACTCATCCCTCACGCCCCCCCCACTCACCCTGCCTTCACCTTTCACTCTTTATTTTGTCCGTCAGTCAGTCCACTGAAGGGCCGGGGGCTGCAAGTGCTAGGAGTGGAGGACGTGTGACAAAATGGGCCCGTCCGCTGAGAAAGCTGTATGGACCTAAACTAATTTCAGGCTCATTTATTTGGGGATCTTAGATGTGAGCACATAAATTGTGTCATGTTGGAGTCTTTGTTAAAGGGATTTTTAAAGGGCCAAAGTGGGAAAGAAATAGGATTGTAGAAACTGTTGACCAAGGACTAGGATACAAGTTCATTGGCATTTAGGCAAGCTGATCTTGGTTACGGCAGGGAGAAGAGAAAGGAAAACCACAGATCTCTGCAGAGAAGTTCTCAGAGAAGGCCGTGTCTAGCTGGAGACAGTTCCTACCAGTCAGTAAATAGTGTTTTTCTAAGTTAAAAGCTCAGTAAGGTGGAGTTTCGGCACAAGATGGGGTTGTTTGGTATGCCCACAACACCCCTTTGCAAGGTCAACAAAGAATTAGAGTGTGGTGTGGAGATGACTAATAGTGACAGAATGCTGTGAGCTTCGCTAATGACATGCTCCGGGGACCCAGAACATAAGATGTAATTTTTCTGTGTTTTCAGGGGAATGTTGATTCTCACTTTGTTACTCATCAGAAGCTGTTTATATCAAAACGCATAGTTACATTGCTCATGCTAAAACATATAGTTGGTAGCTCCTAGGTGTTTGTGTTTAAAGAAGTTGTATTTCCTTTGAAAAACACTGGACCTCCCTGGTGACACAAGGGGTTAAGGTCTCAGCACTATGAAGCTATCACAGCCACTGCAGCATGAGTTCGATCCCCCGCCAGGGAGCTTCCCACAGGGTGCAGCAGACCTCTCCTGTCTCCCCGCTGCTCCCCTCGGCAGTGTATTTCAGTCAATCCCCCTGTCCTGCTCCCCACTCTCTCTGGTGAGTCCTCTCACCCCACCCCCACACCTCTGGCCTATATTCCCAGCTCTTGTATGCATAAACAAATAAAAAGAAGTCTTAAAAAAAAAAAAAAACTCTGAGGCAAATTTTCACCATCCTTTCAGGTGAAACTCAGCACATGGTAGTAAAGAATATGTAGTAGAATCTCTTCTTTGTAGAATCAGATTGCGCCAGATTGAAATGGTCATTTTCTGCCAAGCCATTCTTTTTTAAAGTAGCGAAATAGCGCACAGGGTGAAAGAATGCAACAGGGCTTATGTACGAGCCCTGTATTTATGTGACACCTTTTCTAATACCTGTTTCAATGTTCACCTGTCCCAGGTGTTCTCAGGGTATTATGCAACCTCTGGCCCATGCCCTGCTTCCTCCATCTCCTCCCTCCCTGATTATATCCACCCCCATCCAGGTTCTTCCCTGCATCCATAGGGCACCCATTTTTGGCAGCTACTCTCCTTGTGTAATGTAATTAGAGTTTCCCATATGTTTTCTGTGAGATGAATTTATGTATCTGTAGAAATATTTTTTTTGGATCATCCCCTGTTTGGGTTTGTGTGTAGAGGGGGAATGATTGTAGATTGGTTATTAATAATAATGGATAAAGTGCATAGAGAGAATTCCCTTTTTAATTTTAAGAAGATCCCATCACTGGGCTTGGGGAGCGGAGAGAGCCTCAGGAGCCTTCCAATGAACAGCCTTTCACGTGCTCCCACCCCAGTTGCTTTCCCCCAAATGTTTATGCAGCCATTTGCTAGATCATTATGCCTCTTAGTTTTCAGTTAAAGAACCCTGGCATTTACCTATAGAGTTTCCTAGTTCAAAGCCGCTGGGCGACTCAAAGGAAAACCTGAGCTCTAGAAGCATTTGGTCGACGAGGAAACAGCGAATTCTGCTGGCTGAAGGTGGAGACTGCTGACCTTTGTTTTCGCACCAGACTTGGGCGTGGAGGGCTGGGTGAGATGACCTCCTTACAGCAGGCCAGGATGGCCCCATCCGCCTGATTGGACTTTGCTCAGAGTCAGTGGGTACCTTTGGAGCCCCTGGAAAGGATGAGATGGGAAAGATGTCTCTCCTCAGAGAACAAGAAGGCTCTGAGGACTCTGGCAGGGCCTCTCAACTCACTGGAAACCACCGGTTCCCACTGGGAACTCTCAGAGCTGAGGCTTGACTCAAGTTGAACTGGCCCAGAGTTCTCAAGGACCTGTTCTCTTTTCCTTTATTCTCTAGCTTGAAATTGTCTAGCAAGCCGTGTCACATAGAAGTAACAGGAATGTCCTCTAGCTACTAATTCCAGCTTTAGTAACTTCCCTTTACTGCTCACTTTTGTGTCTAACTTTAGGCTTTCCTATTTTCAAGTTCAGCAAAATCTCCCTGAAACATAAAATCCATCACCCCAAGGTTCTGGGTAGACAAATCCTTCCCTAAGGACTTTTATCAGAAACCGCCCTGTCTAAATGCAAAACCAGCGATGAGGTCACCTGCGCCTAGGCTGGCCCAACTGCTTCCAGAAGCCTCTCTGACTTGGGGTGGGGGAAAGATGGCGGCCAGGGGGTTTCTGTTGATTTCCCAGCATCTCTGCAGAGCTGAACCAGTTCAGCCTTGGAAGTGCGCTTGGTCCGGAGTCTAACATTCATTCATGGTTTTGTGTCATTTGCTCTATTTTGCCTATCCTTGGTGGTTCCTTAAAAATAAGAGTAACGAGCAGTTATGTATTATTCATGCCAAGTATACAGATCATGCATTTATCTCGGGCTCCTTTCTTCCCCCAGAGCTTGCACTCGACAGCGCATGCTGAGCGGATCATTTGAGGGGCAGCCGGCAAAGGAGAGGTCGATTCTCAGCGTGCAGCACCACATCCGCCAGGAGCGCAGGTGAGTGCATGGGGACCAGGCTGCAGGAGAGTGAGGAGAGGAGCTTTGCAGGGAGCGTCAGGCCTGCCCAGCAGACAGGCCTGGGGAGATGCTGAGTTCTTCTTGACAGTGGATCCATCATGAAACTCACAGCAGGTGCAATTGATCTTTGAAAAACATCTTCCTTGGTGATGGCCAAATTCTCGCCATTTTTATTTGAGCAAATGAAAAAGTGCTTTAAAAGCATCCACACGGAGAATGTCCATGGTTATAAATTCTAAAGAATAATAACGTAGGGCCTCCCTGGTGGCACAAGGGGTTAAGTGTCAGACTATGAAGCTGTCCAGAGCCACTGCAGCACGAGTTCGATCCCCAGCCAGGGAGCCTCCCACATGGCGCAGCAGACCTCCCTCTTCTCACCCGCTGTTCCCCTCAGCAGTGTACTTCAGTGGATCTGCCTGTTCTGCTCCCCACTCGGTCTCTGGTGAATCCTCTCACCACCCCCATGCCCCTGGCTTACACCCCAGCTCTTATATGAATAAATAAATAAATCTTTTTGAAAAAGAATAATGGAGTAGATGGATTATTATCCTACATTTGGGGAACCGGGGACATCAAGGAGAGAGGGTTGGCAGACAGGGAGGAGATGACCTCATCCTTGCTCTAAGAGTAAAGATGCAAATTCTCACTTTTAAGATCAGAAGGAAACATTATGATTTTTGTTAGAGGGAGCCCAAGACATTTAGGGAGACTCTAAGTTTTTCTTATAAAGACAAATATTAAAAAAAAAAAAAATTAAAATTTTTTTTTTTAAAAAAAGACAAATATTAAGCATTTCTGATGCCACCAGAAAAGTGGTTTTGTTCTGTTTTTATAGTGGTCACTGTTTGAAAGTCAACATTCAGTCATGAGCAGTATTAACCAGCCGGCTCTGGTTGTTCTAGGTCTCTCAGGCATGGATCCAACAGCCAAAGGATCAGCAGGGGGAAATCTCTGGAAACTTTAACTCAAGATGTAAGTTGAAAGCAGAGGGTTATGAAACATTTTTGAAACATGCCAATGAGAGGTATTCAAATGACTGCTTAGACTATTCCAGTGCCTGGGCCTTCCTTTCCCTCTTTGTCATGTCTCCTTGACCAGAGGGAACCAGGAAAACAGGAAGCAAATGAAATAGCCAGGTACAGAAAAGTGGCTTTTTGCTGTAGAAAATTCCAGCACTCACACAGCGCATGTCTTCATCAAGATAGTGACACAGAAGTGTCCCAGGGGTTGTATTTGACAAAGATTAAAGACACTCAAGCATTTCCTAGAAGCAATTGCCTCATGGAGCATTTACAGAGTTCCATATTTTCTCGATTCTAAACCAGTGTCTCTAATTTCAGGACTTTGCATTCTAGGAAAATAAAATTTTAATTATAGAAGAATGTTTCTGTCAAATACTTCAGAGTATTTCCTAAGAAATATTTGACTCTTAGACTCGTCATTCATTTATTTACCTAATGATACAGTAAATTTATTTCGTAATACTTTTACCAAGTGTTTATTATTTGCCCAATATATTGTGCTTGTTATGTTCTGTCATATGAAAAGGGAAGCTAGGGGGAAATAAGACCAAATCTCTGTCTTCCTGGCCCTTTTATTCTCATAAAAGAGCTGATAAGCAAATAACAAATATGCAACTATTTCTGGGTAGTTTTTGCTCTTTTCCATCATCATGTCATTACTGTGACAAGTTGGCTTTGTAGTAAGTGGAAAACAGAGTAAAGAAATGGATGGTGGAGATTTGGGGGCAATTAGAGAGGACTGGTTTGTGCTCACACTTCCAAAGACCCCAAATGAAGTGAAGGAGTGAACCACTTGAAAACCCAGTAGAAAACTAACAGGCAGAAGCCTCACCTGCAGGCTGGCCTGCCAGCGGCTGCACAGTTCTGAACAACAGAAAGTGAGCATGAAGTCCTTACCCTTAGCGAAGCCCTGACTGAAACATAGGTCTTAGGTTGAGTCTGGATAACCTGGCTCAGAAAACCAGTTCTCACTTGTTCTTCATGTTCAGAGCTGTAGCGTTAAGAGAGAAAAGCTTGCAAGTATTGTGGGTTTTCTGTTTGTCTTTCACCACATACCTCTTCTTAAGCATTTCTGGGGTTTTCAGCACGTTACATCTGCTTCCAATCTGCAGAAACTGCTATCTTAGTGAAAATAAACTCTCCTTGCTCAGCATTCAGGCAACTCTGAGAAGGTAAGAAGTTAGTGATGGGAACACCTGATATCACATAAACCCAATTTATGGTTCTCGATTGGCATGAATAGATATTCACTGATGCCTTGATTTTTAAGCCGGAGCCTTGTTTCATATGAATATGAATATGAATATGAATTGTGACTGGGTCCACCAAGTGGCCCATGTGTGCACTTATAATCTGGGGGCCAGGCATGTGGGATGGAGAAAATTTCTAGGTGGAAATTCAGGGCAACCCTATTTCAAAACACATCCCTTCGGTGTGATTCCATAGAAATGGGTGGTCTACTTCAGAATCAAATTAGAAGGTGACTGAAAACATGTGTTTAAATATACGCAACAAAAGGCCCTTTTTGAATAGCCTCGTTGCCAGAGGCTTAGTTAAAGAATTTTCATTATACTCTCTACCTAGACATACAGCAAAAACTCATCCTCCCTCTTCTCCATGGCAAAAGGTCCCGGGGTTCTGCTAATTTCCTAAGAAATCTCTTAATGGCTCTTCTGCCACAATAGAAGCATTTTCAAGTAGAAAGCTTCATCTTTCTCACTCATTCCAAATGAGAAAAGATGCAGATAACTCAGGCTCAGGAGGACTGTCTCAACATCCATCATGTACTTAGAGCAGAAGTTCTCCCTGCCCGGCTCAAAAACCTTGGTCAGGGGCCTCGTGACCACCTGCCCCTCCCCCATCTCCTGCCTCATCTCCTGCCCTCTGTCTTCCTCTCCGACTCTCCCCACACTGGCTTCCTCGCTGGCCCATGTGTCTACACACAGACCCCCTCCCTGGAAGAGGAATTGTCTGCAGAAACCCAGCGGGTCTCACGAAGCTGCTAGTCTGCTCAAACAAAGCCTCTTCGCTAGCCGAGCCCAACCCGTCTCCTTAAACTTGGAGCCTTCCAGCACTCTCTGCCCTCCCTGTGCTTTTACTGAAGCACCGGCCATCTTCCAGCACTCTCGCTTACTTTGATTTAATGATCTCTCCTGTCTAGAATACAAGCCCCACAAAAGCAGGGCTTCCGTTACCCGCGAACCCCTTTGCCGAGGATCCAGCTCTAGAACGGTGCCTGGCACACAAGGTTGTCAATGAATGTTTTTGCTGAAATAAAATACCTCTCAAAGGAGAAAGGTACCCTCGCTAAGATGACTGTGGCTGCTGGCATAGATATAGATATATAGATGATAGACAATAAAGGTATTTCATTCCATTTTTAAGAAACGATCTTTTGGAAGATTTCCTAAAAGCATCTGTTTTGATCTCTCCCTTTCATTTATTTCTAGCATTCCAATACAGTGCGATATCGCAACGCACAGAGAGAAGACAGTGAAATAAAGATGATCCAGGAGAAAAAGGAACAAGCAGAGATGAAAAGGTGCAGTATTTCTCGGCTCTCCTTGGGGGCTGGCAAACCTTCCCTTCGCCTAATTCTCCCCTAAGTGTCCCCTTCCAGGAAAGTGCAAGAAGAGGAGCTGAGAGAGAACCACCCCTACTTCGATAAGCCCCTGTTCATCGTTGGGAGGGAGCACAGGTTCAGGAACTTCTGCCGGCTGGTGGTCCGGGCTCGCTTCAACGCGTGAGTACTCTCCGCTTCAGCAGCGCTGGCCCGCGGCGCGCACAGCAGGGGTGTCAGCCCCGAGGAAGGCGCGTGCCCTCCTAATGGGGTCGCCAGATAAACGGTGGACTAATTAATCATGCTGCTCCTCTTAGCCGAGCTACTGACCAGGTGGAAACAAAGGGAGGTTGCACGTCGTTAACATTTGTATAAAACGCACGTGGCAAAAGCCCTCAACAGCCATTTCTGTGTGTTCGTTTCACCCGAGCCCCAGATGTCTCTCTCGGTGTCACTCACACCATCGTTTAGTGTGCAAACGCTGAACGGGAAGGAGACGATGAAAGGGCCAAGGTGATACCCACGTCTTTTGGGCTCGTAGCTTCTTGGTCGTCAAAATATCTTAAAATTGGTTTATTCTAGAATAACGAAAAATAGAAAGTCACCGAACGCTTCCGTTGCCAGCTGCGTGAGAAGAAAGCCACGTGCAGTGTCTCTGTCGCTGCCCTCATGGAAGAATGTGGGAGAGGCTCCTGGTATGGGCTCAGAGATGGGGATGGGCCTTTGGGCTCACCCGAGCCAGCTTGAGCAGACAAATTGTGGGTGAGCTGGAGTTTTCTCAAGCACAACTTGATGGAAACATCCTGAAGGCATTAAGAGTCCTGGAGGAAATGAGCCAGGATGTAGTTGATCTTCTCTGATGGCATCGTTGATGGAAATTGTTCTCCCTTGTTGATAACAGTGCCCGAGAATCACTCTCTTCTGAGCTGAATTGTGCCCTCCCCTTCAAAAATATTCATATGTTGAGGGTCTCCTTGGTGGCCTAAGGGTTAAGTCTCAGCGCTATCACCATGATGGCCTGAGTTCAATCCCCAGCCAGGGAGCTAAGCCACATGACGCAGCAGACCTCTCCTGTCTCACTCGCTGCTCCCCTCAGCAGTGTATTTCAGTAGATTTGCCTGTTCTGCTCCCCACTCTGTCTCTGGTGAATCCTCTTACCCCCTGCACCTCTGGCCTACACCCCAGTTATTCTACGCAAAAATAAATAAAATCTTAAAAGATATATATATTCATATGTCGAAATTCTAACCCCGGTACCTCAGAATGCTTCCACACCTGGAGACGGGGACTTTGAAGAAGCTGTTGAACCAAGGAACACACAGTGGTAGCTGCAATATTTTATCTAGACTGTGTGCGAACAGTATAGTTTGCTTAAGAAAACTGGTTAATTAAAAAAGAAAAGAAGTCATTAAATTAAAATGAAGCCACTAGGTGACCCGAATCCGGTATGGCTGGTCTTACAAGATGAGGAGATCTGGGCACAGACATGATACAGAGAAGACACGGGAGGAGCCACACCTTCCCTCCTCGCCCTCAGAAGAAACCCACCGCCCCACACTTAGATCGGGGGCTTCTGGCCTCCAGAGCAAGGAGAGAGTCAGCTTCTGTTGCTGGCACCACTACGGCCTAGTTTGCTACTTTACCAGCAGCCCTAGGAAACTCCAGTGTGGTGACATTTCAGGAAGAGACCTCAGCAGCACCTGATGTGGTTCTAGCCCCTTCCTGCAACAGAGGAGTGATGAGGTCAGTGGGGTAACTTAGGGACACCAGACTCTCCCGGACAGCTGTTTGTTGTTCTTTCTGCTGGTCTGCAGAGACCTCGATCATTTAAGTTAATTCAAGACTTCACAAGGAAGGAGGCTGGTGGTGTAGGGTTCATTGGGTGGGTTTCCATACTGGGTTTCCATCTGGAATTACGCTGTCGGTCATTTCCATGTTCATATCTAATTGCAAATTCTCCACCTCACAGAATGTGGTGTGATTTTGCCTTTGTGAGCCGTGTGGCAGTGGTGGGATCACACCCAGGAAAACGGCCTCATGACTGGGAATATTCACACACAGAGACTTTCAGAGGCTTCCTGGAGACTGCTCATGGGCTTCCTGACCTTAAAATCACAAACCCTCACCCCAAGAAATTCTATGTCAGTTATCCCACAAAATACATTAAATACAGGGTCAAAAGCTCTATGTCCATAAGAATATTTCGTTAAATAATTGAGGGACATCCTTGAACTGCTGAACTACTGAGGCAAAGATTTTATTACTGATTGTTTTTGCAACGGAAGGCAAAATTTGATTTCTTGAAAGCCGTGTCACAAATGGCTGCATGCAGAGCCTCCCTGCGGCGCAGCAGGTTAAGCTATCCAGAGCCAATGAAGCTATCCTGAGCCACTGCAGCATGAGTTCGATCCCCAGCCAGGGAGCTGACCCACAGAGCGCAGCAGACCTCTCCTGTCTCCCCACTGCTCCCTTCAGCAGTGTATTTCAGTCAATCTGCTTGTTCTGCTCCCCACTCTGTCTCTGGCGAATCCTCTCACCGCCCCCACACACTTCTGGCCTACCCCCCAGCTTGTATGATAAATAAACAAATCTTTTTAAAAAAGGAAAAGAGAAGAAATGGCTGCGTGCAGTCATGAATGCTAAAATCAAGTATTTGCATCAACTGCAAACTCTGGTTTCCTTTCATCTATGTTCTTTGCCTTCCAAAGTCACATACAGTCAACATACCATAACGGACATGTGGTAGAGGATGTAAAGAGAGATTCCTAGGTCAATGAAATGTTTGTCAACACTGAGCTGCCAAATGAGAACACGCTGGTTTGCTGCCGAATGTCATTTGTTCATTCTCTCTTGCAGATCTAAAACAGACCCCGTCACAGGAGCTGTCAAAAACACAAAGTACCATCAACTTTAGTAAGCATTGCAAACTCTGCTTTCCCTACGCGTTGACGTTTCCGCGCGTGGTCTTGCGTTGCATAAAATATGACCATTCCCCTTATTTTCTTGCTCTCCCGTGCTGGGAAACAGACAATGGGGATGTTTTACAAGGCTGTGCCCACGAATGTCGTGACGGAAGCAGCCCCTGACTTTCCTATAGGGTTTGGTTTCTTAGCTGTGTTTGGTCTCTGGCAGTGATTTGCTGGGACTGGTCACGTACCTGGACTGGGTCATGATTGTCGTCACCATCTGCTCCTGCATTTCCATGATGTTCGAATCCCCCTTTCGGAGGGTCATGCACGCACCCACGTTGCAGGTACAACTGCCGAGTGTCAGCTCCGCACCGCGAGGGGAGACTGCCCCGCGACTTTGGCATTCCTTGCAACCGCACTGCCTTTTGCCCGTTTCAGATTGCTGAGTATGTGTTTGTGATATTCATGAGCATCGAGCTTAATCTGAAGATTATGGCAGATGGCTTGTTCTTCACTCCCACTGCTGTCATCAGGGACTTCGGTGGAGTAATGGACATATTTATCTACCTTGTAAGTCTTTGGTTATTTCCTAGATGTAAAATGTAATGGTTTTGTAAAATCTCCTGCATTTATTGGAACTGGAGTGAATTCTGTGAAATTGAGAAACCTTAAATGAGTTCTTAAGAAACGCCTTCCATTATAGGCACAGAAAGGGTGTGCGGGCTGACTCTGAAGGAAAAGCTTTAAAAATATCCTTGGATAGAGTTCTAATACATCAACCACATTCATGTTGTGTAAGACAGATCTTAAGAAGATCTAAGATAGCAAATCTACTTTGCAACCCACAATGTTTGGCTCCTGTAGTTAAAATGAGCAACCTAACAAAAACCCAAAAGCCTGTCATTGATTCATGAGTCCTTTTTTTGCTAAAGGCAAACTAAAGGAGTGTGACTGGACCTCTCCCCCAGGTCCACTGCACAGATTGCCTGGAGAAGACCCTTTACCTGTTCAGTTTGCCTAAACAGTGAAGCCATAGGAAAGAACTCCAAGACATTTCGTTGTTTTCCCTGAATGTCCAAGAAGGCATAAAACCAATGTCTTCTCAATGCAACAAAGAGAATCGTGACCAGTGGCATGTAGCATGCTCAGATGGCGAATAAAGCAGTGGGTGTCAGGCCTCCCTTGTGGTGCAGGGGGTTAAGTCTCAGCCTATGAAGCTATCTGCAGCCGCTGCAGCACAAGTTCAGTCCCCGGCCAGGGAGCTTCCCACATGGCACAGCAGACCTCTCCTGTCTCCCCGCTGCTCCCCTCAGCAGTGTACTTCAGTAGATCCACCTGTTCTCCTCCTCCTTACTCTGTCTCTGGTGAATCCTCTCACCCCCCGACACACACACCTCTGGCCTACACCCCAGTTCTTGTATGCATAAATAAATAAATCTTAAAAAAAAAAACAGTGGGTATCAGGTCAAGCATAAGCTTTAGTGTCTTAGTCACAGGGATTTCAATCCTGTGGACATTGGGGGAGCCTCCAGTGCTTGAGTTAAGGGAAGAGGCAGACACACGCACATGCATGCACGCGTGCGCAAATACACACACACACACACACACACACACATTGTGGGCACCCGCCTTCAGTTCTCCACACACCTGACCTCTAACCTTTGGGGTGGCTAAGCATCTAGGTGGGCTTCTTCACTTAGGGTTAAGAGACTGCTTATACCTGGGTGCTTGTCCCATACAACTTAAGGAACTCTGTTGAGAGAAAGTTGTGGCCAGCGGCTCGCAGAGAATATAGATAGTAGTGGACCCACTGTATAAGCTGCAGAGATGCTCTTTCCCACTAGGTGAGCTTGATCTTTCTCTGCTGGATGCCGCAAAATGTGCCCGCCGAATCAGGAGCTCAGCTCTTAATGGTTCTTCGGTGCCTGAGACCTCTGCGGATATTCAAACTGGTACCCCAGATGAGGAAAGTTGTTCGAGAACTTTTCAGCGGCTTCAAGGAAATTTTTTTGGTATGTTACTTCCAGTGACCCTCTGCTTCCAGGCTACATTGTCCCAATCTGTCACGTGGCTGATAAGGGCCAAAGTGAGTCTTGCTTGTCAAGGTCTACAAGTTGCTGTAAGGCCAGAGATTAAAAGCACCAAGAAGGCACAACACATTCAAAACCCTTAGCTATGGATGCTTCCAGTTTGTCAGAATAATTAAATCCATGAGCATTATTTGTAAGTGAAAGAGAAGCATTCTGAAATGTAAAATGAAACGTGATTTCAAAGAGCTCTATCTGCTGGTGCTTTCATTCCTAACTCAGCCTATATTTCTACTGTTGGTTTTCATTTCCCCAACTAGGAAATAAGGCTAAGAAGATTCAAGGGTATCGATCTCACAGATGAGAGGGATGACATAGGTGGCCTCATAATCTCGTTCCACGCGTATTCTTTACAATCTCAAACACATAATACAGATCTTTATAGAGTGTTAATGTAAAACATTTTTTTAAAAATGCAAACTGTGTGGTTTGCTTTAAGTAGCCTCAGTAAATGGCAATGAATACTTTACAAATATGGTTGAGGGGGAAAGCATTCTTTGTAATTGGGCAAACATTGGTTTAGGGACTTCTAAAAAAGAGTGAGGCTGGTAAGAAGCTCATTGCTTACCATCTATTCCAGAAGGTCCTTTGCCTTACAAAGGAATGGTCAAGAGAGGTTTTGTTTTAAATTGTCATTAATGAGTTCTGGAATTAATAGAAAATGATAATCCATTGGCATAGCTTGTTTTATATCTTGCTTCTAGAAACATCCATGGTGAGAGAATAACTGTAGTTGCCCATTGGTTCTAAGATATTTTAAAGAAAGCTTGTGATGTGTCTATAGGCATAAAGTTGCTAATACTTTTTAAAGATTGTTAAAATTCCATATTTTTTGGGTGCTAAAACCATAGAACAGTGGCTTTTTGCACAGCTGGAAATGAAGGGAAATAGGATATTAGCTGACAGCTAATGTGGCTACATCTGTGACCCTGAGAGAGGGCATCTCTTTGTGCCTTTCTCCTGAAAATGGGCCTGAGTGATGTTAGTGTGTGTCCGGTACAAGTGCAGCCAGTCGGAACACATCTGTGGTGTGTTCAGTATTTCACCTTTTGCTGCTTTCCTCTGCGGAGACCGGAATCGTCTTCCAGCAGAGGGCGCACCAGGCAATTAACGGCTTTTCTCTTCAGCGCTACAGTCCTGCGTCCACTGTGGGGAGCCTGCTCCTGAGAAGCCAAGGCTAATTCCTGTGACTAGAGGCAGGAATCCGCTCTGAGAAAAGGGGGATTCTCGTTCTTCAAACATGGTCTTTTGTGCCATTCAAAAAGAGAGAGCCAAGTGTTGATTTTCAAATCGGAAAAATCCAAGTCATATCAAAACTACCTTACTCTGCTTTTCTACAGGAAACTCTTATGTGTTTGTGCTAAAAATTCAAAATCTGTCTTTAATTTCCTTGTTTTAACATCTCATCAAGGCTAATTGAATGACCCATGGTGAGGAAGTTAAAAGATATCATCAAAAGACCAAGGATTTCGTACAGTGTTATCTGAAAAGTTGTGTTCCTGTCGGGGTTCAGTCCAAACCGGCTGTTGCGTTTCTGACAGGTATGTGACATCTCACTTGTCTCTTCCAGGTCTCCATTCTGCTACTGACATTGATGCTTGTTTTCGCAAGCTTTGGCGTGCAGCTTTTTGCTGGAAAACTGGCAAAGTGCAATGACCCCAACATAATTAGAAGGGTAAGATTTCCTTTCTGTCTTTGGGTCTAAAAATCACGGTTCTTTCCATCCCTTTGTGAGGCTTTTCGCATTGCAGGCGCGTCTCGGGAATGCTGCTCTCCCTCCCACTCCAGTGCCGATGCTCTGTGCCATCCTTGCCTTTGTCTCCCAAGATTCCTTCCAGATATTTACCGCTGTGAACCTCAAAAAAGTTCCCTTTAGGTCTCTCCTAACATAATCCGGCCCTTGTGCCACATGAGACTCATAGCAGCAAACAGCCCCCCAGAAAGGGAAAAAATGCAAAGTGTGACTTTCACACCCAGATTATGGCGTCTTCACTCCTGCCTTTTCCCTGTGAGGTGCCAGGTCTGGGGATAGCTCTTAGCTGCCCAGGAGCTGCTCCTTTATGACCACTCACAAAGACCACACTTGCATTCTCCTGCTAATGCTTTCTTCTTTAGTCGGTGTGAGTGAGAGGAGGCCTACTAGCAGGACACCCCAATATTTCAGTAGCTGAACATAATGAAATGAGCCTGTTGGGGTTAGCTGGACAGCTCTCCCCCAGGGGCCTATTCAGTCTCAGGCCTCTTGTGGCATCCAAGTCTTCTCTGTGCACCTGGGAAGAACCATCTCCGTCTGGGAGGGCCAGGGGCTGAGCTCACACGTCCCTTCAACTCCTTCTGCTGCAGGGAGCGTGGCTGGGGCCTCACCAAGTTGGGGGGAGCCTCACAACTCAGTAGAGCACTCTCTAGGGAAAAGACGTTGGTTAATAATTAGCCAGTATCACGCTTTACCACCTAATGTCTGGAATCCCTCAGAATTCTGCCCTGTCTGATGAGTTGATTAATGGAGTAAGCCAAACACTGATGGTGTAAAAGCTAGTGAAAGTGTTTCTCTTTCATCCAAGGAATAGGCTGCCTTGTGTCTGTTAAAATGTGTTTCCAAAAGGCATACTAGAGCTGAACCATAATCTGTATTCCCGGCAAATGGGACTTGTTAATGTAGACTTTGTGCATGAAGATATCTACATTTCAGGCTTCTAATTACAAAAGTGACTAGCTCCCTATGTTACAAAATGCAGATAACAGCTTTGCCTCGCCCAAATACTCCAGTGATTACATCAAAGCAAGGCCGCACAGCCCTCCTCGTGCTATTTCACTCTGTCGGGCGCTGCTCCCCTTCTGTCTCCTCCCCAGGATTCCAGGGATCTTGACAAACCTGAGACAGATAGCATGGATGTGGTATCAAGCCGATGGGATACCAAATAGCTAATGAGGGAAGTCATGACGACTGACGCGGAGGTCCGCAAGCTCGTGGGAGGGAAGGAGGGTCATTTTAGACCCGCGCTGAATAGAGGCCAGAAAGAAAATAAGAGCATTTCAGGAGGAGGCCTGGTGGGAATCTGGGCTGACTCGGTGTATTAACAATGGCCTGAGTGCACGGCGCTTTCACGTGACGCGCTCATGCCAGCTAAAGTCTGGTGGCCATGGAGTGGACAGAGAGCGCACGGTGGAAGGACAGGCCCCTTGATGGCAGAGCCCACGCTGCCTTTATCCTCTCTCCAGAGCAGCCGGGTCTCCGCGGAAGGTCTCATGAGGAGTGAGCACATCAGGCAGGATGAGGAGAAGGAAGCTGGCCTAGTGGGAGGGGTCTGTGGCTCCACAGTGGAGGCCGCTGCTAGTCCAAACAGTGTTCCACTGTGTGGATAGACCACCTTTGTTTGTCCGTTCATTGTTTCCACCTTTAGATTATTATAGTCATGCTATTTCTAATAATAACACAAGCGTTCATGGACAGCGTCTGTGTGGACATGGTTCCGTGTTCCCTGAGGAGATCCCTGCCATGCTCACCCTCTGACCTTTAGGAAAAGTCACACTGTTTTCCAAGTGGCTGCACTGTTTTCTGCTCCCACCCACAGTGTAGGAAACTTCTAGAAGGAGGATTCTGATTTCTGCGTGCCTCATCTATGGCGTCGTTATTTGACTGTTTGATTATGGCCTTGCTAGTGGGCATGGAGGTCTTGTGGTTGTGGTTTATGTGCTCATTTGTCGATCTTCCTCAGGAGAATGTCTCCTTAAATCCTTTGCTCACCTGCTAATGTCTTCCCCTGTCAATTTTTATTGCTCGTTTTTTGCTGTTTGCTGGTAACTGCCGACATCACTACTGCTTGATAAAGGGCCTTAGTTATTCCACGAAAAAAGTATTTTCTATGTTTTATCTTCTCCGAGTTTATTTTCTGACCAGGTTTCCCCCCCCTCTCTTTTTTCCTATTTTAGGAAGATTGTAATGGCATATTCAGAATTAACGTAAGTGTGTCCAAGAATTTAAATTTAAAATTAAGACCTGGAGAGAAAAAACCTGGATTTTGGGTTCCCCGCGTTTGGTAAGCATTTCGCAAACACATCTCTTTGTCAGTGTAAGATCGCACATCGGCATAATGTGTCTTGGAACTGAAAGTAACTCGGAGAAAGATGTTAAGATGCTTTTCAGTAATGCCAGGCAGGCTCTGGATCACGACGGGCGGCGAACAGAGCAAGTGCGTTTACCCACTTGGCTTCGGGAGAAGTCTCCACAGTGTTTTTCTGACACATGTCATGAATGTGGCTCGATTCACGTGGCTTCCCACGTTAGTGAGAATTTTAAAAACAAAGATTTTCTATCCCATAAAAACTAAACTTGACCTGAGTTTATATCTTTGAGAGGATTGGGTGTCCTCACTACCAACTTAGAGAACCTTAAATCACAAAGCTGTTTCAATTTTAAGAACCATTTATAGGGAGAGATTTTCATCAAGTAGTAACATCAAGAGCAACACATTCTATATAACTCTCTTTCAAGTTCATATTTTCTTGAAAATGGGCTTTCCAAGCTCAGAGTACCTGTTTTTTCTTTCTCATCTTGTCCCTGAGGCCTGGAAGGGGCTCCCTCACTCTTTCCTGGATGGGTTGCGTGTTCTGGAAAGTTCATTTGTCATTTAAACCAGTCTGTTTTCTGTTTCACTTTGCTCTTACCTCTTCGAATAACGAGTGGACCACTGCAGCTACTCTGCTTTTGCCATAATTGACGTTCTCTACCAAATGGCAGAACTCTTTAAGAGAAAGACGACATCACCCACTGGTTACCTGAGGACATGTGGTTACCTGCTTTGGCATTTCTTTAATATAAAATTCACTTTTATAGAAAGCTCAATACAGTTTATTTGGGGTTTTTATTTACCCAAGTGCTGCAGAATTATGAGAGAAAAGTTGCCTTTTGGCTGTGAGGCCTGAGCGTGGACAGGCACAGTGTGTGAGCTATGGGGAGACCCTTTATCCCAGAACCATCTAGAACAAAGTCTAATTTACATTAAAATAAATAATTAAGATAAAATGTTTATTTTTGTGAGATTAGAACTCAATGTTATTCCATCAATGATTTATTTATGTGAGAACATCAACTGGAATTCTTTACACTTGCTGTTTTGGAATTTTGGCCAAAGCTGCAAAGCTGGGGACACCCAGGGATAAAGTGTCTTTGGAGTCTGTAGAACACCAGCTGACGGGTCCCGGCAGGACCTGCAAGCGATCCCCTCCCAGCGCCCAGCCCTGTGGGAGAGAACACCACGCGCAGATAACCCCGTGGGAGGGGCTGCCTCAGTGCAGAGTGTGGGACTCTCTCCTCCAAGGTCAAGGTCAAGTTTCCACTCTGCCACATGAGGTCCCCCAGGAGGACTGCTTGATGTCAAAGGTTGGGGAGACAGGGGAGACGCTCTTGGGGAAACTGCTCTTCAGCTCCTGGGGGGGCAGTGTCCTCTGGGGTCCTAGGAGACAAGGCGGTCACGGCCCCCCGCTGCACAGGCTGTGTGCTGGGGAGAGGCACCCCCAACAAAGGGAACATGGATATGTTCTTAGGAGTGTAGCTGAGAGTCACCTAGAAACTACTCACGGCAGGAATGACACACAGGGCACTGTCACTGCGGAGTGTCCCAAATCTAGTGTCTTTTTTTTTTAATTT